>JAFVLL020009805.1:0-20915 GCA_021397915.2 Tor tambroides | reverse complement strand
TAGTCCCCAGCCTTGTGTCATTAATTATCTAGTTTTCCCCAGTGTTTATTAGTTCTCTGCTTCCTTGCCTCTGTGTCCGGTCTTGATTGTCATTTGTCATTTTGTGATTGTCGTTCCGTGTCTCCATCGTTCCCAGTGTTTGCATAATAAAGTCTATGTTTGAAGAAGTTCCTTGCCTCCTCGTTTCCCTTGCTCCTACAAAGTGTGACAGAAGACCGGACCAACAAAAATGAGGGCGCGCTGTGGGGTTTGCGGCAGGGTGGTCTGAGGTTGGAGCGATATGTGGAGAGTTTCCTCGAGCTCGCCAAACGGGTGAGCTGGCACGACGCCGCTCTAGGTGTGTGTTTCCTGCTGGGGTTGGATGACGAGGTTATACGCTGCGATCTTCCCGTAGGTGATTTTCCCCTGATCGAGCTAATTAACCTAATCTTCTTTCTTAATGGTTCTGACGAAGAAGTCGAAGAAATTCCCCAGCCTCGTCATCCCGCTCCAGCTGGAACGCGCCACGTCTCCCCAGCTCACCCCATGCCGAGAACCTCCGCATACCTCTCCAACGGCTCCTACCGCCTGCCCAACCCCAAAACCCCCCCTCAACTCCGAAGCAGCTCCATCCTCCTCAGCCCAGAGCCGCCGTCCACAGCGAAGTCATGTCCGCCGCCATCCGCGGCTCCGAAGTCAAGCCCACCGTTCGCGGGGAAATCAAGCCCACCATTCGCGGGAAAATCTAGCCTGCCGCCATCCGCGGCCAATGCAAGTCAGCCGCCCTTGGCCAACGCAAGTCTGCCGCCGTCCGCGGCCAACGCAACCCCGCTGTCCGTGGGGAAATTAACGCCGCTGTCCGCGGCTCTCCCAAGCCCGCCGTCCGCGTGGAACTCAACGCCACCGTCCGTGGCTCCCTCAAGCCCGCTGCCATCCGCGGGGAAAGCAAACCCGCCGTCCGCGGCCAACACAAGCACGCCGCCGTCCGCGGCTCTCTCAAGCCTGCCGTCCGTGGGAAACTCTACACCGCCATCCGTGGGGAAAGCAGACCCGCCGTCCGCGGCTCGCCAAAGCCCACCGTCCGCGGGGAAATTCACGCCACCATCCACGGCTCTCCGAAGCCCGCCGTCCGCGGGGAAATTAACACCGCCGTCCGTGGCTCTCCCAAGCCCACCGTCTGCGGGGAACACAATGCCGCTGTCCGTGGCTCTCCCAAGCCCAGTGCCAGTCCCTCGAAAGCGCTATGCCGTGCCTGTGCCTCCAGAGCGCCCTCCTATGCCAGCTCCTAGCAAGCGCCCTCCTGTGCCGGCTCCTCGCAAGCTCCCTCCTGTGCCGGCTCCTCGCAAGCGCCCTCCTGTGCCAGCTCCTCGCAAGCGCCCTCCTGTGCCAGCTCCTCGACAGCGCCCTCCTTCATCTCCTACGTCTCCGCTGATCCTGTCCAGCCCTCCTTCGTCTCCTACATCTCCGCTGGTCCCGTCCAGCTCCGCGCTTCCAGAGCGCCCCCAAGAGTCCGCTTCTCCAGAACGCCAGCCCGATCAAGCCCCTACTTCCCCCAAGGAAATTTTTTTTGGGGGGGGGTAGTAGGGCTCCTGCCGTAGAGACCAAGGCTGGGGCCGCGGCCTCGGAGGCGGTCCCGCCATGGCCTCCCGAGTCCCCGTATCCGCCATGGCCGCCCAAGCTCCCAGCTCCACCATGGCCTCCCGAATCCCCTGACCCATCATGGCCTCCTGAGCTCCCTGCTCCACCGTGGTTCCGGAACAGGCGCCGCTCTGGAGGCCGTCTGTCCTGTCTCCGTGTCCCTGTCCCTTGAGGCCTCCAGAGCGCCCACCCCCCCTCCCCATTGGATGGTATATGGCGCGAGGACACGCCTTCCGGAGGGGGGCATGATGTCAGACTTGTGTCCCTGTGTCTTCTGTTTCCCTTCCTCTCGTGCCCATATTTGGTCTGTTTCCTGTTCTCATTTAGTTCTCCTCATTAGTTTATTAGTCCCCAGCCTTGTGTCATTAATTATCTAGTTTTCCCCAGTGTTTATTAGTTCTCTGCTTCCTTGCCTCTGTGTCCGGTCTTGATTGTCATTTTGTGATTGTCGTTCTGTGTTTCCATCGTTCCCAGTGTTTGGATAATAAAGTCTATGTTTGAAGACGTTCCTTGCCTCCTCGTTTCCCTTGCTCCTTTGAAGTGTGACAGTGATGCCAATAAGAAAATGAACATAACTATCAATGTAAATATATCAATAAGACATTTATAATGTAAAAAGAGCAGGCTGATATACACTTACCACATATTCTTTAATGAGTGTCTCCATGTCTTAATTGAGGTAGATACTTGGGCTCTTCGGGATGTAATTGCAGTTGAATTTAGTCTTCATTCTCAAACATGCAGAACAAGAAGATCCCAAAAACACGACATTAGTCATTGATTTACTCAAACATAAAGCTAAAGCTGAGTTAAAAATCTCGCTCAGCTAATGCTGCAACTATACAATAAACCCTGTCAATTGGTACATTAGTATATTACAGTGATTTGTAAAGAAATATTTAAATTGCATGTAAGGCTGTTTTTATATTATTATTATTATTATTATTATTTTTTATAATATTTCTAATGATATTATTTTTCTTCTCCAGTTTGCTGAAATACAAACATTTAAACAGTGTATGTCATTACTTGTTTTTTTTAAGGCTAATTTACTCAAAATTACATTACATACTGAAGAACAGGTTAAGTAAAACATATAATAAATGTCATCTAGTGCATATATTTAGCAAAATTATCCTTTTTATTTTATTTTTTTTCTAGTTAAGTAACAAGTTTAGGAGTTTATACTCAATGGATTTTCTGTGACATTGTTTACAAGCCGTTTCTTTGACGTCTTGAAACTCTGAGCGATTACATGAGATGTGATTCTGTTTCTTTCAACACCTTCTGATGATCGTTGATGTTTATTTGCTGTGGTAACTAGAAGTAAAGAGGAAGAGATGATCGGTTCATGTGAGTTCTGCACTGCTGCTTGTACTGAGGTGCTAAAATGATCTTTCACGTTACATTTAACACCAAAACTGTATTTACTGTTTAACTTTAGTGATACAATTGACAGAATCTGAAATCTGACACTTTTCATATCACAAGTAACAAAACTTACTGTGATTTATTGTGTTTCATAAAGTTTTGTTCACACATCAAGTAAAAACAGCATCTATCGATTCTTAGGATTTACAATGAGATCACTGTCACAATGAGAAACGATTAAAATCGAAAAACAGATTTCAACCCAGCCCTAATTAGTACCATTAGCTAGCTAGTGAAATAAACTATAGGTCATGCATTGATAAGTGTAATACGATATCAACCGCACTAATAATACATGTATATACAATGAAATCTGTCAAATAATATACACTGAGTACAGATAAGATATATCTTACCTTGCAAATAGATTATGATCCAGGCTGCTCCAATGCAAAATGGTGAGGAGATGCAGGAGAACGCTGCTTCTGTCACTGCTTTTTTTTTAATGTGCACGTGCATTACCAAAGCCGCTTTAGACACGTCATTGTGCGGTGCCGCCAACTATCGACTGGAGGATGTTAAACGATTCTATTTGTATGTAAACCAATCTCATGCAATTTAGCTAATTGGGCCTGACTTGTTCCAGAGCCAGCTTTATTTAAACCCTATTCATAATTTTTAA
Organism: Tor tambroides; assembly: GCA_021397915.2. Lineage (NCBI taxonomy): Eukaryota > Metazoa > Chordata > Actinopteri > Cypriniformes > Cyprinidae > Tor > Tor tambroides. Next base: position 17,245 of record JAFVLL020009805.1, on the reverse strand, counting down.
CTGATTAAATCTAATAGTTTTGACAGTTAACAGATTTATATTGATTCTAAGTAATCGGAGTACATGCATTTTTAAAAAACGATTATTTAAATAAAATCAAATAGATGCAAATACTTAATAAAAATTGTGCCAAGAATCATGTTTTGAGTGCACGCTCTTCCCAATAGAAGTTCCTATACAAGGAATTCCACACTTTATGACGTCATACAGAGTCATACTCTAAAAAAACTTTCAGAAACTTACGAAGCCTGAAGGACTGTGGCACAGAAATACTTTGTCATATGTCCAACATGTTTTTTGAGATTTTGGCCATATTTAACATTAGGAACCAACTCTTTAACAGTGTAAATAAGTCAGAATGCATGAAATAACATTAGACATCCCCTTTAAAGGGGACATCGGATGCCCATTTTCCACAAGTTGGTATGATTCTTTAGGGTCTTCAAGAAAAGTCTATAAAATACTTTCAGTGTTAGTGTAAAACAGCACCCATTTTACCTTGTCAAAAACAGCTCTGTTCACAGCGACCCGTTTCAGTGCACGTCCTTTTAAATGATTATGAGCTATTGCTCACCCCACCCATTTCTTCTGTTCTTGCATTGAAGTCACCATTCTTATTTATGCAGTTATAACTGCTCAAAAATTATTTAAAATACATTTGTAAATGACTTATTAGTCAGTAACAAACACCTTTATAAAACCTCTACAAAGGTAAGCTTAATGTACAGTATTCAACATTTGAAGTAGATCAAAAAATTTCATCCAAGTTGGACAACTTTGAACGGTTTTGATCTACTTCAAATGTTGAAGTGTACTGTAGTTAATGTAATAAGGCAATTACCTTAATGCATTGTTCATTATAAATGTACGGTTATGAATTATAATTATTAAATAATTATTATTATAACATAACAATGTTCTCTGTTAACTTTAGCCACATTCATCATGGAACTTGCTAACTAGCACATTATTAGGAAAGGCAATTTGCAAAGATTAAAAAACAACAACTTGTACGCGTACTGGAGGTGAAGCTGGATCACAAAGAGTTAGTGCCGTTACATCCTTCAGGAACAACTTTTTAGCGAAACCTTCTTTGTACTGACCCTCATTTACAAAGCAGTCTGGTGTGAAATGATTTGCGCAAACATGAATGCATTTAGGTATAGATCAGGGGTGCGTTCCCTTCAAAAACAAAAGTAATCCACTGCATCTTCAGCGGCTCAGATGTCGGGAGTAAATGATGACTGCTATCTTCATTATTACCTCTAACAACAAAACAGCTCAATCGCTTAGGAGTCATTCTTGTCTACACCTGCTTTGGCGTCGAAACAACGACGGACTGTTTACAGCTTACTCAGGGAGGGTCTAAGGTAAAACAGCAGTGTATGTCAACAGTCATGGGAGGGGCCTGTGCGAAGTGACGTCACTTTACCCAGAATCTGTGAACGGCTTGTTCTGAGAAAGTGCTTATGATTTGTGGGGATTTTAAAAAAAAGCACTTTGTGGATTTTTATCATTATAGGGTGGTTGTGTGTACACACATTCCCAAGACACATTTAAGTTCAAACACCATGTAAAAGTGAATTTTGCATCCGATGTCCCCTTACACTGTTAGAAAGATGAGCAAAAACAATTTATTTAATACTTATTTAACATATAATCACCAAAACAAAAATGTCTTTATCACAGTATCACTAATACAGCATATCAAAACAACAATAAGAATCTTGGAACACTTTAAATGTTAAATTAATAGCTACTATAATATGACACGGCAGAAGTGGTTGCTTGTGCTCAGTATTATTTGTGTATTATTTATTCCATATTCTTAAGTTTAGAGAGGTGAATGACCATAACATAGTACACCAAATTACATCTTTTGACTGCAAAACAGGAGCAATAGTTGCCTGCTTTCTTCAAAAGAAAAATTAACACTGCTGACAATATTGAAATGTATGTTATTACAGAGAACAATGGGCCACTGTAGTCTTCAAGGGCCACAACAGCAGGAAGTAGACTGTGAAGCTGCTTCCAGAACTAATACCACTCCACTTATTGTCATTGTCATTACGTTTGTTTACTATATTTTTACCTGAGGTGAACCATGTTCTTATTTTATTCATCTAGAGAAATAACAGTATTTTTTAGTGTGTCTTGTTTGACCGCTGTATGACATTTATAAAGCCATGGTTTGTCTGTAGGAGCAGTAGGTGTAGTGCAACACCAAAATGTGCATCTACTTGAAAACATTGTTCATAAATGTGTTCAGCATTCTGCAAAAAAATATTTTTTCAAAGATTCTGGACTTTTTTTAGGTCCTAAAGTGAGTTGAATGTATTCAGATTTACCACAAGGCTTTGGTAGGTGGTAATGATCGTGCTTAGAGAGATAGATGCTCGTCTCTTTTTTTCCAATGTAAATATGTGGTGAAAAATGTAATTGAGAGTCATAGGAGCAGAAATGAGTCTGCACCACTTATTTTTACATGACCTTATCTGGACCAATCAATACAACAAAACAATTATGTATTCTGCAGTAGTTCAGCAACTAGTAAATCAAATTGTGAACATGTCTGTTCTACTTAAAGGGGAGGAGGATGTGTGGAATATTGTACTGTAAATCCTTTTTTGGACTTTATAATGGGAATGTAGCCTGTCAGTCCTTCTGTTGTGTTGGTTTTTTGTTTGTTCTGAGAATCAACATGACTTTCTTTTCTTCTCACGAATTCCTCCACATCTCGTAACATTCTAAATCAACATTTGAACACAAAAAAATATGCACGGTATGCAAGGACACTAGATTTCTTCCAATAGTTAGGCTGCATATGTGTGAGCAATTATAATGTACATAAAATTTAAACACAGAATGTAAACTTTCATGACAGCGTATCATCACTGCAACATCACATGACAATTTCTCCAATCCTCCTCTACTTACAGAAACAACTGTGCCGAGGTTGATTCTCCTGAAACGTGCTTTATTTTGCCAATTCTGTTTTGTGACAGAAATTACACACTTCAACTGTCAGAACCCATCAATAACCCCTTAAAAGATCTTTTTATAGTAGGTTTTATAGTAAGTATTACAGTAATGTCTGATCTAATGTATGGATCTTTTGATGTCTTACATGATGGTAATAGTTGACTTATGGAGTAATCATCTTTGTTCATAATGGATTACTTAAGGACTACATATAGCGTATATACACACACACACACACACACACACACACACACATATATGCATAGTATACAATAAATGCCTCATTAGCAGCTGTTTCTGTGGGCCGCTATATGTAGGGCCCTATGAAATCCGTTTTATTTTTTCCCAAATTCCGTTTTATTTTTTTCTAAATTCTGTTTTTTCCGTTTTAATTTTTCTGGATTCCGTTTTAATTTTTCTGGACTGCTTTTTAATGGTCAAATTAAATTTTATTAATCAAAAAGCATGTCTAATTAATTAAAATCATGAAACTTATACAATTTAACATTAATTTATTAAAAGTGTAACAAAAATTACATCATGTTTAGGGCCGTATGAAATGTTTTATTTTTTTCTCACCTTATGTTTTATTGTTACCAAATTCTGTGTTTTAGCATGTCTAATAATTTGAATGCATACAATCATTTTTATTTATTCTTACAGTAGCCTTATGAAATGTTTTTTTCCCTCAGAAATTCTGTGTTGTGTATTTAAATTGTACTGGTTATCAGATGAAGGCATAAAACATTGATTTAATTTATATTTTAATTAATGAAAATTAAACATTAAAATTTTTGGCAAATAAAGGGGATTTATTATTAAAATTAAAATATTTTGTGATTCTTTAAAAAAAATGAAGTTTTTATTATTATTATTATTATTAGTTTTTTATTATTTTTCAACAGTAGTAGTAGTAGTAGTAGTAGTAGTAGTAGTAGTACGTACATTCTACTAAATAACAGTAATATAGCCTATTTCTGGCACAATGTCTTTAAAAAGTTAAACCGAACTTTTATTTTGACGGATTGCCGTGAATACCTTTAAAGTTCTGTGTGTATATGATATGACGCTAGTTTTACTCAAATGAAATGGTAAAATGCTCGTAAAGTGACTCTCAGAGCAGTTTTGGAGATATTGTTCATGTATTTATGTCCTCTGAGACGGCAGATGCTGAAATCACCGCGAGCGTCACGCGCGCTGTGTGTGTACTAAACAAAACCGCGCGTCTGCTCCATTCATACAGAGACGCGCAGAACATGCAGGATTAATATTTAAATCGACTTTTGCGGCTTAATATTTACAGATACTAGTCTATATCGCGATTTGATTTAAGTCTAATGACCTACTTTTGATTAATTCATCCAAACTTTGACAAATTCCGTGACATTCCGCGTTAATCTGTAAATTCCGTTTTTATGACTGGATTCCGCGATTCCGTCCGCGTTTTCCGCATCGCGGAAATCATAGGGCCCTATATATGTAAGCCGTCCGCCATGTTAGAACGGCCAAATCTGGCTCGTAAACCCTCAATATCATGTTGACAGTGTGTCTGCAACCATAATTATTCACAAATATACACTATATTGCCAAAAGTATTGGGTCGCCCCCTTCTAATGAACAGGTGTGACTACTTTAGTAATTTCTATGAGTACAAATCTTAATGTTTAAGCATATAATGATATTCTAGGGAATTGTGTGCCTCTAATTTTATAGCAAAAGTTTGGACAGGACCCTTTTCTATTCTAACATGGCAATGCCTCTGTGTATAAGGCAAGGTTCAAAAAGAAAATTATTGATCCAGTCAGTGTGGAAGAACTTGAGTGGTCTGCATAAAACCAAGTCCTAATCCCAGTTTAAGACCTCTGGTGTGACTGTAAATGCAGACCTTGAGCCAAAACTCATCACCAAACACCAATGACTTGTACATATGGGTACAGTCATTTTAGACACTTCCAAAACTGTTGCAACAGAGATGGAAATACAATTTTTAAATACATGAATTATGTTCCCATCGTTGTTGCCACAGATTTGAAAGTGCATTTTTCTGTTCTAAAGAATGGAGTGTCCCAATACTTTTGTCTATATAGTGTATACAAGTCATTGGTGTTTGGTGATGAGTTTTTGGCTCAAGGTCTGCATTTACAGTCACACCAGAGGTGTTAAACTGGGATTAGGACTTGGTTTTATGCAGACCAGTCAAGTTCTTCCACACTGACTGAATCAATAATTTTATTTTTGAACCTTGCCTTATACACAGAGGCATTGTCATGTTAGAATAGAAAAGGGTCCTGTCCAAACTGTTGCTATAATATTAGAAGCACACAATTTCATTATATGCTTTAACATTAAGATTTGTACTCAGAAATTACTAAATTAGTCAAACCTCTTCATTAGAAGGGGGAGACCCAATACTTTTGGCAATATAGTATATATCTATATCTGCAAGATACTTTAGCAGATGATTTACACAAGATTTAGTTTATCGTCAATGTTAGATAATTCTGCATATTGATATTGCATATTGAGTTATAGCTACATAAAAACCACAAGCCAACACATTCTCATTCATGAGAGGTTATCCCAATGTATAACTTGTCTTGAAGCAGTGGTTATAACAATCAAAGGTGCACAATGCTGTGGCATTTTTTTTTTTTTTTTTTGAAAAACGTAATTGATTCGGTAGTGTTAGTGATGAACATTTTCCTGTTGACCATTCCAAGATGCCAAGATGGCAGACACATTGGCAGTGAATGCAGTATCTATGCTGCATACTGCTGCAGATTATAAAAAAAAAAATATATATATATATATATATAGAGAGAGAGAGAGAGAGAGAGAGAGTATTATATTATATTATGAAACAGTGTATACAATATTCAGTGTTTTAAACTTGAGGTCACATGACCTCACTATGTATGTTTAATTCAACTGTTTTTACGTTTGTGTAAAATGTTTCAGGTTATGTCAGGGAGATGTTAAAATTCATAGTTGATGTGGTCATTTTATGCACAGAAATTGGAAGGTTACATCAAGAGTGTTCCATTAAGGGATACTTAATACATCACATTGGATTCTATTTGTGTTCTGCACATTTTATCAACTATGGTTGGTCATCTGGGAATTCTATGCTGAAATTGCAAATTGTGCACTGTATACATACTGCGTTCTTTCAAAAAATAGTAGGTACAGTAGTATGCTATTTGAAACACAATCACAATGATGAAATCACTGATCTCTGTGTGAAGTCTCTTTTGTACTTCCAGCTTGAGGATGGCATTTGTGAAAGAAAGCTTGTCAAATTATTGTCTGTTATTTCAGACCATCAGATTTCCTGCCCAAGTCCTGTCTGGAACATTCTGTCTGTTTAGGAGTCATTCTCTTTTTCCCTGATGTTTACAAAGCTATGGAAAAAGCTCAGTTCTCCTAAGGGAGGAAGGGCAGCCATCCTGCTCGGCTTTAAGCAGTGAAAAACAGGGATTGTAGGGAAAGAGGCGGCAGATGGGTAGAGGCCTAAGCAGCCTCAAGCCCAGCTCACCACCAGCACCTGCTTTCATTTGCTCTCATTATGTCTGCAATGCTCAACAGCAGCACAATGGAGCAGGAGCGAGTCAGCAGCACTCAAACTAGAAACAAGGTCAATTCTGTCTCTCAGTGAAACTCCCACAAAGGGAATGACATTTGATGGGATTACAAAAAAATCATAAATACTGGTCAGGTATAGCTGATTTGAATTTTTCAGTGTCCTATGCTAATAGTAGCTAATATTGAGATTTATTTATATTTATTTATTTATTTACTGATTTCAAATCCTGGCATGTGGGCTTTTCCTGATCCCGCCCCCTCTCTCTCTGACTTGACTTCTTGTCGTTACACTGTCCTATCTAAATAAAGTCAAAAAATGCCAAAAACAAATTAAATTTATGTGAAATGGACATTACTTTGACACAGTCACCTCTGATAATACATCACTATTATTTGTAATGTAGAAATACTTTGAAAAAGTATGCATTGTGAAAAGCTCTGTACAAATACATTAATTGTTATTATTTTGTCATTAGTTTTTAAAAGTAAGCAATAAATGTAAGTTTCTGAGGGAAAAAAAAGATATTTTAATTTAAATAAATATGAAAATGTTTTTCTTCTGGTTACATCTCATCCTACTCTTAATATAAAAGTATTATTTTTAAGAAAATATTTAAAAACTTTAGTACAATGGCAAAATAAATTCCATTCGTTTCACTTTTTTTGTTCATGTATTCTTTTATTTATTTTTCTTAAAGTATTTGGGGCCAGATTTACGAAACTAAATTAGCGTTAGAGCATAATTCCATAAAAGTGGCGACGGGAGGGGAAAATTCTGCGTGTGATTTACTGACAATGCGCACATTAAGGAACAGATGCAGCCAGATAATTTCCATAATGACCAGCGCAATCTCCCAAGAGCAGTGCAAATTACTGCCTGCTTGGCGCAAATACCAGTAATTTGACGAGCGCAAACGTTAGTAAATTGTGTTGCGTGATTCATTTTAATACTCTCCTCTCATAAATTTTGCATCTGAAAGGGAAACTCCTACAAATGCATATTCAATAAGGTCATGTGCAAAAATAACTGTGCCCACGCCTTTTCAGTGCTGATTCTTTCCTGCGCGTCTTTAGTAAATCCTGACAAGTATTTTAATGCTAAAAGACGGTTTGCACTGGTGCAAGCTGTTAGTAAATCTGGCCCTTGATTTCAAACCCCCTGATATTTGGTCTATTATTGATCATAATAGCTATAGTGTTTATGTAATTTAGCTTGTGACATTCTTATTTTCTTTCCTCATCTTCCCAGCATAATTTCCCATCATCTCACTTGAAAAAAAGGTGTAAAAATGGCCAAAAATAAATGTAAAGAAATATGTTTACTTCATGCATATAGTTTACAGTATGTATTAAGCCAGGGGTGCCAAATCCTGCAAAGTTCAGCTCCAACCCTGATCAAACACAACTGAACCAACTAATTAGGATCTGAAGGAACACTTGATAATTACAGACAGGTGTGTTTGATCAGGGTTGGAGCTTAACTCTGCAGGTTGGTAGATCTCCGGAACCAGGATTGGGCACCCCTGTATTAAACTGTATTAAAAGTGTAAGAGCCTATGATTTGCGATGTGGAAAACACAGATGGAATTGTGCAATCCAGTCATAAAAAATGCTGTATTACATGGAATTTGGCAACATTTGGATAAATAAATCAAGTAGGACTATACACTTAATACAATCATGATATGGGCTGTCTTTGAATATTAAACCTCAAAAAAGACTGAAAGAAATCTGCATGTTCTGCGTGTCTCTGTGTGAATGAGCAGTGCTGTTTTGTCTACTCCCACTACACATGCTCTAGCTTGTGTGATGCTTGTTGTGTTTTTAGCAACTGCCATCTCATTATGAACTTCAGGGCTGCTCTGAGGGTTTAATTCATGAGCATTTCACCATTTCATTTGATCAGATTTGATCATCACATACACAGAAACTCAAAGGTCTTCACTACAACCTGAAAAAATAAAAGTTTGGTTTAACTTGAAGAAATTGTGACAAAAATATTTTACTATTGTACAGTGGAATGTACTTTTCAAAATAATAATAATAATAATAATAATACAGATTAAAACATTATTTTTAAGGGATATCACAATTTTTCTTCCATGTAAGCTGTAAACCTATGTTGTAGAGTACTTTGACAAAAACTGCAAGAAACTGTTCAAATTTCATTTAATTACATTTTAAAAGATTAATGAAATGGTTAAAGTTGTATGCATTCATTTGATTAGCACCATTTTTGATTATAAATTTAATTTAAAGAATCCAGAAAAATAAAAACACATTCGATGTTTATTTGACCAAACTTGAGAGGGCAGAAAGCAGTTATTTAATTAAAGCATGACACGGCTCTTAGAATTTTTCAGAAATTTGCAGATGCAACACTATGCTTAGCAACTGACCTTCACTTCCAGTTCCCTCATGAGTCAGTCAGTGACGCATTTCAGTGTAGACAGTGATGGAGTGGCTCTTGTTTGGCCCTGGCCCTGGATTCAACAGTACCATAAAGCCTGGCGGACAAAACCTCGAAATGATTCATTGCTTTTACAGTCCCATAAACTCTTGCCTCATCTGTCAGAAAGTGACAAGGCTGCCACCGCAAGTCACTAGCCATTTTTTGCTGATGCTGCCATGTATTTGGACCCCATGCTGAGTCACGCCAGCTTGAAAGGTGATGGCTAAATGCCTGATAGTCTGATACATCAGCATTTGTTCAGCTATTCACAGGCATGTTGCCTGCCAGCCAGAGTTCAGGGGTTCAAAATTGTTGTTCTCCTCAGAGGCTTGTGCAGTTACTAAACATTTAGTGGACGCTTTTATCCAGTGTCACTTATAGTACACTTATTACAGGAGCAAGTCCTTCTGGACAAACATGAAAATAAGTGCCTTACTCAAAGGGACAATGGTGATAATTCATGATTTGCTTTTTGTTATGATCAAAGCAGCTATCTTACTGTTAGCAGAAGGCTGGTATCCATATGTTATACGATTATTGTCATGATCGTAAAAATAGCATAAACGATTACAGCTAATCATTAGAGCATTTTGTATGTTTTAATAGAAATTCTAAGGTCAACATGAAACAGCATTTGCAAAAAAAATTTAACTTCTGTAATGGGATGTATTTCTATATGAAACAGGGTATTTGATGAAGAAAACGGCAGGCTGCAACTTGATGTTATGCATTTAGAGTTGACTAGATCATGAAAAGTGGTCAATTTTTTCACTATATGAGATGAATAAAGGAAAGAGGTTGAAAATTGAGAGTTTTTGCATTACGTGGAAAGGCATATCACTATCAAAAAAAATTCTTTTTAAATATTTTTTAAAAGAAGCCTTATTCTCATCAAGGCTGCATTTAATTGATAAAAAAATACAGGAAAAACAGTAATATTGTGACTTACAATTTAAAGTTACTGTTTTCTATTTTAATGTATTTTAAAATGTTATTTATTTCTATGCTAGCAATGCTGAATTTTTGGCAGCTATTAATTTAGTCTTCAGTGTCACATGATCTTTCAGAAATCATTCTAATTAGGGGTGGGCGATATTTCACAATATGAGAAATTTTATTTCAAAATAACAGTACATACACAATATCGTTATTTTTTTCATTAGAAATAAAAACAAAGAAGCAAACAATAGGACAAATACAATAGAAAAAAGATACAAATTAACTACAATACGTTTTTGTAGTAAGAAATACTGCAGAAATTGAGTAATCAAATGTAAACATGAAAAGCTGCATAGTCTTCACTGTATGAATTAAATACAAATGCAGTCTTTTTAAAGGTACAATAGTTTGTTTGTCAAGAGCAGTAAGTTATTTCCTTTTTTTATTTTGTTGTTTGATGAATATTAACCCTCTGGGGTCGACAAACACACACAGATAGCAGTAGGCTGCTGTCACTTTAAGAGCCCTACTTATATTAAATGAGGAACCTGAGCCATTTCTTTCTCCTCGTTTAGATGCTGTATATGGAATTAGATATTTTGAATTGATTTGCCAAAATGACTGTTTGGTGCAAATTATGAATCCCTTTTCAGAACGAATACATAATAGTGATGAATATTGTAAACAGATAATAATAAGAGAAAACTTTAAAATAGATCTGTAATATGTTTGTGTCTGTGTGTGTTCACAGTTTCTGTGGGGACTGTCTACAGCCGTGTCTGCAGGTGACATCGCCTCTCTGTCCACTCTGCCGCATGCCTTTCGATCCAAAGAAAGTGGACAAATCCTCCAGCGTGGAGAAGCAGCTCTCTTCATATAAGGCACCATGTAGAGGGTGCAGCAAAAAGGTTAGTCCTTGTGCTTGCGCAAACAAATATGAATTTCAAAAAAAATAAATAAAACTGGGCATAGTACCACAAGGCATGTTCCTCTGAACAGTGCAGCTGTCATTATGTAAGGCATTTACACTAAAACTTGCTTCAGGGACACTATAGCACAACATCCTGTCTCTCCCGCAGGAGCCTTTCAAAACTGCAGTGACAGTTTAATGGTAAATAAAAGTTGAAGCAAAACAAGCACAGCCCAGCAACTACAATCTGACACACTGAGATGCCCTGATTGCCATTACGAGTTTAGAAAGACCACTGAAGGTAGTAAGCATGACAGACAGTCTGCATTCATTGACACAAATTTAGGTAATAGTGGGAAGATTAGCAGAAATATTTCAATACACTAATGTGAGTTAGTCGGTTAGCAGAGGGCTAAAGCTGTGCGCTGTGTGGAACTGTATACAACACAAAACTACACATTTTGAACACACAGTATATATACATTATTAACCATACTTATAGGTTGTAATCCAGAGGTGCAAGATTGTTCAACTATCATCAGTAAATGATGAGAACACAGCGAAAGGGAGTTAAACTGCTGTGGTGTCTGTGTTTTAAAATGAATTTCAACCACTGTCTCTTTATATCCTCATTCTTTGGGAAAACATGCATCTAGGTTTTACTTTGGCAGTGCAGAACACAGTGTCTTCTAGACATTGCAACAACGCAAACTTAACAATCTTCCAGGCCTTAGCTACAACCACAGTGTTTGGGGGCAGGTCAAAGTACACATGCGTTATGCGAATTTGTTACAAAACTACATAGGTTTGCAACGGAAGGAAATCTTCAGTTGCTGATGACTCGTTTCAGGCAGTTCAGGATCGGGACTCTTTTGAGAAATACTAACTCCATTTGTCATGCACTTTGATCTTTGCAGACCTTTTACATTTACAAACAGTTACATTACTCACTACATGAAAGGTAATATCCAAAAAAGCATAATAGTGGCACTTTAATCACAATCCAAGTTACTCACTTTGCTTTATTATGTCCCTTTGAATATCCCAGGTCACCCTGGTCAAAATGCGGTCGCATATTTCATCTTGCACAAAGGTTCAGGAACAGATGGCCAATTGCCCAAAGTTCATGCCTGTGGTCCCCACCTCACAACCCATTCCCAGGTAAGCATCACTCCAGTTTTTTAATCCATTCAGCCGATCTCCGGGTCTGGCGGTAGCACTTTTAGCTTAGTTTAGCATAGATCATTGAATCGGATTAGACCATTAGCATCTCGCTGAAAAATGACCAAAGAGTTTCGATAATTTGATTCTTCTGTAGTTACATCGTGTACTAAGACCGACGGAAAATGAAAAGTTGTGATTTTCTAGGCCGATATGGCTAGGAACTACTCTGATTCCAGCGTAATAATCAAGTAACTTTGCTGCTGTACCATGGGTGCAGCAGGCGCAATGATATCACGCAGCACCTGAATGTAGTCCCCAGCTATATCATAACTAGTTACCTAGCTGAGGACTACTTTCAGGCGCTGCGTAATATTATTGCGCCAGCTGCACCCATGAACTAAGCTAAAAGTGCTACCGCCAGACCCGGAGATCGGCTGAATGGATTCAAAAACGGTAAAACTCAACTGTTTAACTCTAGGGGAGTTATAAAATGAGCCTATTTTCAAAAAAAGTGGAGTGTTCCTTTAATATCTGCTAACTCTTTATTGTGATGGTCTCCCAACAGACATTCTACTGACTAAAAGTAACTTTTCAAGTACATGTCAACTTCATCTAACCCTAACCCTACCGGTCAACTAATACTTTACTAAAACTCTCGTGAGACTTAGTAGATATGTAGGTGAAACTTTACTTATAGTCAACAGAATGTGTTAAAGGGACCATCCAAATAAAGTGAAACCAAAAATCTTGCTTTAAAATCCAACTCCATTGTATATGTAACATCAAATATGAAAATACTGCATGATGCAACATCATCACGGCCAATTAGGACAGTTTCAATCAGGACAAACAATAGAATTACGCCAATGGAAACTTGTTGCATCTAGTTTGGACATAGCATTTTAGAATATTTCCTCTTTCTCCCTACATTAAAGAGCAACCAATCCCACAAGTCTCTCTTAGGCAAATGCTGCCTTATGACTCATGCTTCTCTGAAGCACTCAATGCTCTTTGGGACAACAGTTAAAATGCAGCGAAGAGCTTTAAAATATGGATCCAGGACGCGTTTCATTCTTTACAGATACTCTTTAGACCCACACACTAACGGTGTAGGTATACTTAGATCTAGAGGTGTCAAACTGATGTCTGACAGTTAAAGACAGACAAAGTTTTGCAGACAGGAATCCGATAAAAGTCCAATCGGATGACTTCAGGTTGAGTTATGTGTGTGCGTTTCTGTCGTGCTTCACTCCTCCTTTGAAGCACAGGAAGAGCGAGAGGAGGATAAGAATTAATTAGCTCTTCAAAGCAGAGCATGTTGATGTATTCCCACTGTGTCTCTGTCTGCAAAAGTCTTGCATCACGGCTGTTTATCATACTTTTTGTGGTAGCATCACACAAATATTGTAGAATCACGTTACAAATGCAGACCTTTATGCCACCCTACAAACGTTACTTTAGTAAACACAGAGTCCTTGTTCAATAACATGTCCGTGACACTATGACACATTTCTGTTTCGGTGCCCAGTGAGTCAGTGGTTTAACAGACAGCAGTTTTGTATAGAGGTGAGGAAACTGGTTCTGACTGATTCTTTCCAAGACACCATAATGTCACGTTTGATGATCTAGAACAAACTCAAGTGAGCTTTAGAGGGCTTTAGAGCTAAGAGAATATTTAAATTCAGTATTAAACAACACTCCGGACCCATTTTGCTTCCACAATCCGATGAATTTATGAACAAATCAAGAAAGAAAAAATGTGGGTATACTGTGTAAGATAACTTCGTAATTATTGTTTTAGCAATGTGCGAGCTGACATTATCTGTTGTCAAAAGCACAAACATGCCTCGAGAATGTGTGCTTTTACTGTGGCATGTAGCCTATTTTAATGCCAGTAGAATGCCACCAAAATTCAAGATTTACAGGGTTTTGTCTTTTTGTTTACATAAAAATGATATAGTTAAGTAGTATCACACAAGCAAGAGTGCTGTTTTGAGCAACACATCTCATCACATTATTTATGCAATAGTAAATGCATTCAAGCCATATCTGAGCTGCATTAAACAGTCTGTTTAAATAGATCTAAATGCCACTTCAGATGCAGCTTCTGTGACATTTCTTCAGTGCAAAGATGGATTTTGTGGATACTGATTTCATTTGATTGATAACAGCCCTGTAGTGTCTTCTTATTAAATTTACTGATTAAAAGTAAGATTTCTGCCATTAAAAATCCTCTGGAAATCATTTTCAGGGGGCAAATATTGCCTCCTAGTGGTAAACCTTGTCACTGCTATGAAACATGCAGAATATGAAAAGCTTTAGGAGTCAGCTCTACATGATGGTGATAATGTACTAACACAAAAACACAATTGTCATTGATTCTCATTATACAAAAACCCAGGAAATATTGAGGTGTTTTTTTTTTTTTTTTGGTCATTATCACACACCCTCAGACTAGTAAGGACTAGATTTTGTTTTGAAAATTAATTTGCTTGAGAAAAGTGTCTTTATCACGGGTGGGTTGGAAGGAAGAATTTAAAAAAATAAGGCTTGTTGACAGCAGAAAAGGAAAGTTGTTTCTAAGGTGGAGCAAGTTATTATATTTTGATCAAATTTTGTGAAGTAAATATATGAGGTCAATTTTGATTTCATCTTAACTTTAATAAAAAACCATCCTTATTTCTCTAGTCCTAAGTTGAAAGTAGTGACACCATTATATTTACTTCTTTCATCTTGTGTCAGACACCATTTTTATTTTTTCACCAGCGGGGTTGTGGGATATCATACACTTCCTTCAAAAACTGACCAGTTGGAGGCATCTCGGTAGACAGAATGAGTGTTCGATTCAGACTTGCCCTCTGGATACTGTTTGATAAAGTCACATTGGGATTGTGGGCACAGCTTTATATAGTATTTATCCTCTGTGATACTTATTTGGTACCTGGAGATATAGAACAGTATCTGGTCATGGTGACAGTGATAGAGACCTCAAGATCCTCTATGCCTGTCTGCCCAAGCCTCATCTATTAATCCAGTTATGTCTCAGTCTGTTGAAGTCTTTTCCATGCTGTTTGCTGATAGGGCTTTGCAAGTCAAATATGAAAAGGCTCCCACTGAGCAAGCCAACGTCTTTGCCAGACCATCAGGGTATTCGAGCTGCATGGCAGAATTCTTAAAAAGGCAGATATCTAGCTCCCCTGAAAGAAATTATCTCTGGTCAGACACTTTCAGGACATTATTTATAAATATATAATATTAATATTATTTTTAATTTATTGTATTTTTTATGTGATTGATGTAATTCTAATGTAATAGGTGTAATTCTTGGTAATATAAAGCATGACAATGCGGTTTCTGGAAGTAAATATTGAATTAAACTGAATTTAAACTGAAATCTCAGTGAAGTGTTAGATTACCCATAATCTAAAAAACAAATTCACCTATTCATCAATAAAAGTCAGAATTACAGCAACAAGTCAACAGTGTTGGCTCCCATAAAACCCTGGAAATGACTCAAAGTGTGTCACACTCTTGAAACAACTTGATTTTGATTGGTTAAGTCTTGTGCCATATATTTTTGCTGAAATGTCACCCTTTTCTTCTCTGCTGACTTTTCTCTTGGAAGTGAATGGTCTTTTAGTTTACTGAAATAAGAACAGCAGAAAATAATTGTAAATAATCACAAATTTTAGTGGGCTGCATTCATGTTTGCTGGATAATTGAACACATTTTGCCTCAAAGTTACTCAATAATAATATTTCATTGGCGTATTAATGTTTATTGGACTTAAAATGCCAAAGTTTTTGAAATCCCTGTATAGAGAAAAGGAAGGAGCTGCTAAAACTGGGCGGTCCGGAATGCCTCAAACGGCTAATGTGAACAGAAGGTTCTTAGCTCATTTCTTATAGATTTGAAAGTAATTCACACAGTGTTATACACCCTCTGGCTGCACATTTGCGTTATTCATGTGAACACTGATAATCAGTTTATTACACAACTCTGTTCATTTGCCTATTTACTCTTTTGCTCCAGAGCTACTGCTTATTATGTAATAGTGTAGATCTGATACTGGTTTATCAGACCACATGGTTAAGACAGTACAATTCTGTTTTTAACAGCAATATTCCAAACCGTTCCACATTTGTGTGCCCGTACTGTGGTGCTCGCAACTTGGACCAACAGGAACTAGTGAAGCACTCCATGGAGAACCATCGCAATGACCCCAACAAAGTGGTGAGTGTCAGTTACCTTACAGTTTCAAGTTGCCAGGGTTGCCAATACCACTTAATTAGGACTATAAAACTGAAATGAAATGAATATTCTAGCATTTACTCACCTTAATGTAGTCTGAAATGCATATTATATTTGTTCTTCTGTGGAACATGAAAGGAGATATTTAGAAAACTGTCCAGTCTGCTTTTCTGCCATTTTTTCAGTGTTTTAAATCAAGCACCAAGTCAAGATTTGATCATGGTCCTTACTGGTAAACACAGTTTTCTTATGTTTTTTTTTTTTCTTTTTAGGTATGTCCAGTATGTTCAGCTATGCCTTGGGGTGACCCCAGCTATAAGAGCTCAAACTTCCTGCAGCATCTTCTACACCGGCACAAATTCTCCTATGACACATTTGTGGTAAGAAGGCAAAAAGCTTTAGATAAAGATATTCTTCATTTTGTATTCTAACACTCAGCCGTCTTCTAAAGCAGTATCCGAACAGTAATGGAACCTCATATCAAAAACATCCAGATGTGTTACGGGATTGAGAATCTGGGAGGGAAATGGACTTAATAACTAAATTAATGTTACAGCGCAAAACATTGTAATTGTTCTAAAAAAGATTTGTTTTCTTTATGCAATAGATGAACCTGTATCAAGGTGAAATATGCTGTTTCTATGCGACTAGTTTCACCTGGTGGAATTACAAAAATGAAGCATATTTTCAATCCAACTTTGCAAATGGCCCTTTCACTCATCACACAATTTCGCACATCACAATATCTGTAGCTTGACAGTCAAGAGCTGGCATATGTGGCAAACACTTGAGTTTAGCTTACCTGAGAAGAAGCTCTGCAAGTCTTGATTGAAACCCATACATTCCATCAAATCCCTCCATCTTCTATAAGATATATATATACAGGTGCTGGTCATATAATTAGAATATCATCAAAAAGTTGATTTATTTCACTAATTCCATTCAAAAAGTGAAACTTGTATAAT
>JAFVLL020009804.1:59093-83607 GCA_021397915.2 Tor tambroides | reverse complement strand
CTGTGCTGGGCCTGTTTTATGTCAACTAACATAATGAGGGAAAAACAAGAGCGAAGGAGTTTGTTTGGAAAACGAGGCTGGCTGTTGTCCCACAGGTCTCTTCTTCCATTGTTTCGGCTAAAAGCCTCGTCTGCTCGCTCAGCTTTTAGGCACACACTGCATTGTCAGGATATGTACGCTTTTCAGGAGACGATGTTATGAGCAGCCATTACAACAGCAACTACTATTACACACCTGCCAGAGCAATCATTTTAAGAGAGTGTTTGCTTATTACATTATTACAGAACGTTGTGGACAACATCAGAGCCCATTCTGCTCATTGATCCTGCATGTGTGTCTCCATTTATAATGATAAGGGATCAATCGGATTTCAGGGTTCATGCTAAGTGAATGTCAATGTCACAAACGTCCATGTTCCTTTGTGCTTTGTTTCAACTTGAAAAGAGCTTGTGAAATCTGTGTGGGCACAGATGGAAGAGCAACAGAAGGGCTGATAATGATGCAAGATCTGTTTGTGAGACTGTCTGCCTACAGGGAGCTCTGATCATGGGGAGACAGACTCATCCACAGGCCCCTCTGGACCCGTTACCATGGAGGACGCTGGGTGTACGGGTCACAGTTATGTTT
This sequence comes from Tor tambroides, assembly GCA_021397915.2. Lineage (NCBI taxonomy): Eukaryota > Metazoa > Chordata > Actinopteri > Cypriniformes > Cyprinidae > Tor > Tor tambroides. Next base: position 82,980 of record JAFVLL020009804.1, on the reverse strand, counting down.
TATCAATCCTATCCAGATCAAAAGAGGCCTGGAGACATATCAAAGTTTAGAATAAAATGGCAAAAGGTGATTTAGAAGGATAAAGTACAAGAAATTGTGAAAACATAAGAGAACATCATTAATCCACACTAAGGCTGGTGTCTGAGACAGTTTCCAAATGAAAGTGAGGAATATCTTGAATGCATCCTTGTTCTTGAAAGGAGCATGTGAAATGCCTTTATTGTTTTTCTGTGAACACAATCTGTATGACATCACAAAAGGTGATCTCTTTAATCAGGGCCAGATCTCAGAGCGTGGAAGGAAACCCCAAGAGGTGATGCTGCTTTCCTCTGGGTGATATCAATATTCACAGCAGTGAGAAACAACTCCTGACACATGGATTCTCATTATCGACAGATGGTGAATCAAATTTTCCCACAATTTTCTGATGTCATTTAGATCAGCCTTGTATAAGTGACTGTTATAATGAATCTCAGCATGAATCCATCAATGAGTCAGTGATGAATCAAATAAATCAACATCGCAGGGTAGTGTCTTTGACTCTTATGTGTATGTGATGAATGTAACATGCAAAATCTCTCCAAGGCAAACTTGATTTACATATGGATTAAACAACTGCATAGCTAAAGCATGCCTCGGGTTTTTAAAAAAGAATACTGGATGAGTCATTTTCACGTGTAGGAAATTCATAAGCTCAACCAGCCCTTTATCGCCTGTGATTAAGACAGTTCAAAAGAGCAGGGAACGACGGGCCCAATTAAAAGTGATTTATAGATGTGATCTAAGAAAGAAACTTTGAAAATTTAGAGGAAATGGGTGAGCAACCAATTAGCATGGATGTCTCTGAACTTGAGGAGTCCACACAGAAATAGCATTAGCAAATGAAAGATGGACGTCGCAGTAGCACTTGTTTTACTAATTAACTGGAAACATGAAGTGGAATTAGTGCAATGTACTTTTGTCCAGCAGTAAATTATATATATCTATCACCAACAGTGTATTCACACACTGAAAACAGAAAACAAAAAGCAAAGATTCAGAGTGCTTCTCATGCTATTCTTAAGAATATTTTCCAAACGGCAGACTTTATCTATGTTCGCCTGCTTCACATCATGCAAATCATTTTTTTGTGAATGGTGAGGAATCAAAGTCCAATGCTCTAAGCGCCATCTGACACCATTCTCCAAATACTGTCTCTACGGGAGAGCTACACTGCAGCACATTTGCCGATGTTAATAACACAGCACTATCAGAGGGCTGGGTAGTTTTATTGCTGCACAAATACAGCCCAGCAGGCCAGTCTGTCAATAAAGAGTCTGCTTATGCAACAAAAAAGCAAAAGAGAGAGAAATTCAAGCTTCTCCAGAACCTTTCAACCTTAGACATTTTATAAAACTTAAACGTTTCGTTTTATAAATATCTAAGAGTTTTTTTTTGTTTTTTTTTGCAATTTAAAAACATAATTGAACAATCTAATGTCCAAGTAATGCAGTATGATCCAAACAATCCACAATGCAGTTATTGGTTAATTAATGTTTTATTGGAATGTTTGGCTGAATGTTATGGAACCAAACCACAAGGGTTGAGACTGTGTTCTTAATGACATAGTAATATAGAGTTGGTACACTAATCAAATGTAATCTTCACTAACAACACAGCAAATTCCTGTTGAACAACCCTGCCATGACTAACTTTACAAGGTGTGCCTACATGCTGTTGACATAGCTTTTAGCTTTTAAGCTCTCCATATGAACAAGCAGTTGTATGTGGATAAGGACAGCATATAATCTGGTGATACACAGCAACAGACCAGCAACATCCCTACGAGAAAAAAAGTTTGCTGGCAATGCTGGATTTCCCCATACTACCATCAGGACAAAAATCAGATCAAAGACATGCTGCTATCACATTTTATCAAGTTTCATTTGCTGAATGTAACAGTGATGGCATGGCTCTGGAATGCTGGGATTGCACGGACTGTGACATAACAGAAAAGAAACGTACAAGGGCATCTGCAATTAAAAAGAGAGATGACCAGATGTCTGTGCAATGAAAAAAACATTTTTTCATCCTAAAAAGCATCCTAAGTGCAGAAAGATATGACACAGACAAGAGACTAAAAGGCCATTCTGGTCCAGTTTCATCAACACATGTGAGCAAAAACAACACAACCTGTTCAGATGCAAAGCACAAGCAGGTGCAAGTTCTCAAGGTGTAAGAACATCGAAAAAGCACCATAGAATTCCAGTTTATGGCTATGAAGAACTACTTCATGAATTTCCATAAGCAGTAGAATGAATTTATACAATGTTGGCTGTTTGACTAGCTTGTGACTAACTCGTCAGGTGTGAAAAAGGTGACAAACTAAACTACCCCCCCCCCCATTACACACTGCAAAAAAATGCTTTTCTTACATTTTTTTTTTCTTGTTTCCATAATTCTTAAATCAAATCATTTTTTTCAGAAAAAAATTATCTTGTTTTCGGTTTGAAATAAGATTATTTTGCTTACCCCATTGGCAGATTATTTTGCTTGTTTTAAGGAAAAACTCACTTAATTTTGACTTTTTTTCTGAAAACAAGACAATAATTTTTACTTGTCTAGAAAATGCTTCTTGATTTAAGAATTTTTAGATATTTGGACTAGAAACAAAAACTAAGTAGGAAAGCATTTTTTGCAGTGCACCATTCAAGGATAAATACCTTTATATGATTAAAAGACGTTTGAGCGACAACTACGGTCTTCAATCAACAGGGATTGTTGTTAAGATGTTACATGAACTTAGTCAGGGCAAATAAACCACTGTAAATCTTCATTTCAGCACTCGAATTTTTGAAGCCGCTGACGGGCTAAACGCGAGGTGTTTCTCCGTCTTGAAACAGGCTGTTACAGGCTGACACTTAGCGCTGCCTCCAGTTGAGCTGAGTGATACTAATACTACTGTACATTAAACGGTATGCTTTGCTTGTAGGTTTTCTTGTACAGTTCTCAAATCGACTTCATGTCAGAGTAATAGCTTACTGATATGTGAGACAAATGTTAAGGTCGAGACTGAGGAGCATTTTGCAAAGGGTAGCGAACTAATGTAGCGATAACGTAACTTACAATCTTCATAGCTATCGCAACAGCAGCCTCACGCAAAAAAAACCCCAAAAAACCCAGCAGCCTCACGCGGTAATCACCATTTATACTGGAACACCATAATTTACAGCAGATACAAATGCATTCCGTCCTGCTCTACAGCGAACTTAATTTAGCTAGCTACAAACAGGCTAATCTAACCACCAACATAGCCCAATTACTTCAAAAATAAGTTGCTTGCCGTTAGCTTGTTCCTTCACATTTTACGTAGCCTCTGGAAATATGGACAGTTGCCTGCAGCGTCTAAAAGTTAGGCTTCAGGAGTGAGATTGGTTGGATGAGGGAAAGAACATTAAGGTAAGCCAATCAGAGGCAGAGTAGGGCGGGTCCATTCCTTTGCCAACAGGGGAAAAAACGCTACAGGTGATGTGACATAGATGACTCGCAGATACGATGACCGACGACCCCCACACCCCCCCATTTTTTTTTTTTTTAACGGATCTACACGATTCACGTGAATGACCTATTTCAAGGTGAAAACGGCGAATTTCGCCGAAAGGTGACAAGTTTGCACCCCTGTAGCTTTTCTTAATTTTATTTTATTAAAACTAATAAATTAAAACCATTTTTCTCCATTAAATTTTCCATCTTACTTCAGGATCAAATTAAAATACATATACATAAATAATGAGACAAAACTAATCAGAGAGATGCTAATTTTATGCATTTAATCATTCAAGATTCACACTCATTTACTTACAGTTAATAAAAAGGTTGCTAATACAAAACAAAAAGCAACAGAATAAAGAAGATGACCATGGAGAGCAGTATTGATAGGAAAAAAGAGGAAGCACTATCAAGAACTTCCTTAATCTTAACCCCAGGTGACCTACCTCAGAAGAAGCCCTCCAACTCAAGGCCTTTCAAGCTCGGATCATTAACCACATGATACTAGACCACAGCATACTACAAAAATACATACATAAAAATCCAGAAAGCTATATGGTGACTTCTCTGAATTTCCTAACCCTTTTAACAACCGTTTCCCACTCAGCTAACCTATCTGCTATCTGTACGAGACGGTGTACCGCATGTGCACGCGGACTCAAGCGAGGGAAATGATGTTGGGCGTCTAGGGTGGCTGGTTTGAAGAATGCGCGAGTGTTATCACCGGAGGTTATGCAAGAATAGTTTGGTGGAAACCTTTGCCTGGTACAGTGCTGGGGCCCTGCTGCATGCGGCCAAGGAATCCTGCCCTGAAAGTTTCTAATTGCCCTCTCTGAGCAGGAATCCGTCAAGCTCACCCAGGATGCACCACTTAGGTTATCACACAAGCTTCTTTTTTTTTACTATTTTTAGTTTTGAACTAATTCCCTCCCTGAGTCTGAGGTCACCGGCTGAGGGGAGGTATTAAAGGACATAAAAAGATGTAGGATGCAGTGTCTTATAAAAAAAAAAAAGTAATGCATAATTTTCATTTTAGAAAGAAGTTTGTAAAGAATTTATAACTTTTTTCCCGTTTCACTGGAAAATATGAAAAACATTTGAAGTATTTCAAGTAAAAATCTGTTGCTTCTACAACCAAACTTTTAGAAGAAACTTTGCAGACTAGTAAAAAGAAAACTTTTCTTTTCCTGCACACACACATACAAGAAAAGTAAAATAAAACAGAATTACACAATGAAATACACGCAGTGAACACCTCCATGTCAAGGGGTGGGGTTGAAACTGAATGGCGGTAAGGTGAGGAAGACGGGTATCAAATACTCAGATGAAAGAGGCAGAGCAGATTTAGAGCCTTTTTGTTTCCGTGTGTTCAAAAGAAGCAGCTGCTGACTGTACAGGGCTTAGGTCCTATTCATCTGTAGGGCGAGACAGACGCAGTATCCTGAGGCACAAAAACACACACACCACACACAAATACACACTTCAAAGTCTATAGAGACACAGACTGCTGCGGTGCGTGGTAGACTCTGCTCCATAACTCTGTCATTAGCCCTGAGCTTGCCCAAAGTCTGTATCAAGTCAACATTTATCAGGCTGAGTATCCTTATGAAACCTATTTTGATTTAAAAATACACTACATGTATCGCTATAAATCCTTTTTTTATCACTGGAAATAGTCATTTATACCAACATACGTCTTTAAAAAAGGGAGAAATGTTGAGAAATCAATGACAAAGTAAACACTGGGGTCATATGTCAACAGGTGACATGCAAGACTCATGCCCAGAGGCGGCCGCCCATCCCCCAACCGCATTTCCCATTCGCTTGTTAAAATTCAAATATTCCCTCGGACGTGTATGTGTGTATGTGTGTGTGTCTTCCTGATGCATTAGCCTCCACAAATCTTCAGTTAACATTTGCATCACAAGCAAATCACTATTGTGTGGTCATTTAGTATAAAGAGAAATGCCCTTATTTCACCAAATATCTGCAATAAACCATTAGCGTAGTCAAAGTCAAACAAATGCTGTGAGCTAAAAAAAAAAAAAAAAAAGGAGAATAAGATTAAATGTCTAGTTATGTATTTTTTCCTTTCTAAGTGTGACTTTCAATATCTCCCAAAAATGCACACTAGTACTCAAGGGTAGACAGGAAATGAGGTCAGAAAGTGAAAGGCTTAGGCAAACTTTACGAGTAGTAGAGCTTGCACTTTTATTTTCCTATTCAAAAACATTTGCATGGGTTGTCTAAGCGCATGGTGTTTGGTCTGAGTGCTCTGTGCCTAGCTGATGCTTTTCTGACTCCCTGTGTGTAACCAAACCAACATGCAAAGCTCGCTTCAACAGAACAGAGCACTAGCTCCATGTACAGGAGTGTACTTGCACTGAAAAACCAAGGTCATATATTTGTACCACCTGCTCATGACCGTTTTCTTCCCTGCCACTAACACAACCCTGACTATCAGATGGTAGAGCAGTAGTTCACAATACAGTACCATTATGATTTTTTTATAGAAAAATTGTAAAATAATGTTATAAATAATAATATAATTATAAGTAAATACTAAATAACAATATAAGCAAATAATTATAATGTAAAATTAAATATAATTCAATATAATTGTATTATTAGTATTATTAATAATATTACCAGTCAAAAGTTTTTGAACAGTAAGATTTTTAATGTTTTTAAAGAAGTCTCTTCTGCTCACCAAGACTGCAATTATTTGATCCAAAGTAAAGCAAAAACAGTAAAATTTTGAAATATTTGTACTTTTTAAAATAACTGTTTTCTATTTGAATATATTTTAAAATGTAATTTATTCCTGTGATTTACTCCAGTCACATGATCCTTCAGAAATCATTCTAATATTCTGATTTTCTGCTCAAAAAACTTTTATTATTATTATGTTGAAAACAGCTGAGTAGATTTTTTTTTCAGGTTTCTTTGATAAACAGGAACTTCAGAAGAACAGCATTTATCTGAAATAGGAATCTTTTGTAACATTATAAATGTCTTTATCATCACTTTATGACTCCAAGCTTTTGAATGGTATAGTGTATAATGTTACAAAAGCTTTTTATTTCAGATACAGGTAAATGCTGATCTTTGAATTTTTCTATTCATCAAAGAATCCTGAAAAAAAATGTATTAAACTGTTTGAAATATTGATCATAATAATAAAAATGTTTCTTGAACAGCAAATCAGCATATTAGAATGATTTCTGAAGGATCATGTGACCCTGAAGACTGGAGTAATGATGCAGAAAATTCAGCTTTGATCACAGGAATAAATTACATTTTAAAATATATTCGAATAGAAAACAGTTATTTTAAATAGTAAAAATATTTCAAAATGTTACTGCTTTTGCTGTACTTTGGATGAAATAAATGCAAGCTTGGTGAGCAGAAGAGACTTCTTTAAAAAACATAAAAAATTTTACTGTTCAGAAACTTTTGACTGCATCTGTATATAAAAAATAACAGTGTCCGTAATAAAATAGAGAAAAATAGTTTAAAACATGAGACAAGTTTTCAGAAATGTATTTTTTGTATTCATATTAGTTTTATATGGTCTTGAAAAATGTTATGCCATTTTTAAGAAACATTTAATGACTCATTAATCATAAAGTAAAAAAGTAAACATACAGGCCTGGTTTCACAGACAGGGCTTAGACTAAGCCAGGATTAGGCCATAGTTCAATTAGGACATTTAAGTAATTTTTATAAACATGCGTTAGAAAAAAACATTACTGGTGTGCATCTGACGACAAAACAAAGGCACTGGCATGTTTTAAGATCAATCAGTGCAAGTTTCTTTCAATTGAAACAGCTTAGATTTACATTTTAGTCTGAGACTAGGCTTAAGCTTTGTCTATGAAACTGGGGGACAATGTCATTACATTTTGATCTGAACTTAAGAATTACATCTGCTTAATATCACTGAAAAATAAAGTGCTTGCAGGATTCCTAAAGAAAACTAAATAATTGTAAAACAATAAAATAAAAACAAATAGGCCTACTGAATATTCTCAGAACATTTTTGCTCAAAGAATTTCACAAGTTTTTCAGTTTGTATTTATTTTCCGCGTGGAATCGCAGAGGCTACGACGCGAGCACCGTCCCGACTGCACAAAACGCGCCCACCACGAGAGAAAGAGGGAAAAAAGAGAGAAAATATCGATATTATAGTTTAGAGCAGTTTTTGAGAATCGATACAGTATGGCCAAACAAAATATCGCGATACTCACATGTATCGATATTTTCTTACACCCCTAGTAAATATAACTATGTTTCTATGTTCAAAATGCATTTTTATTCAGAAATTTACAACATCATGGAAGAGGTGTGTTCTGATTGCATGCATTAATTGGTTTTGTGTATTTTTTTAATTAATTAATGCATAAGACAAAAAAAGAGTGTCACATCTTGTCACATAGTTACATTTGGTGTTATTTTTGCCTGCTGAACAGACCTATAACCCAGTTGAGAATCACTGGTATGGATTTATATATTCAATATAGAGAATTTTTTCTACTTGCACTGCCAATATGTACCAGGTCTGTGAGGCAGACAACAATACAAATTAAAGGCAAAGCCAACCACAGATTGCTCTGAGCTTCTGCTTGATTCCCCGAATGGCTCCTAATCTACAGACTCGTTTAGAACGTGATTATTAGTGGACCGAGTTAACGAGGCCCATCTGCATCAGTACAACGGGACAGATGGTCCATAGGAGGACATCTCAATTATAGTGTACACTGAGGTAAAGAAAACACCTAACTACCCCAGATTTACCACAAAATTCATATGATGCTGAACAGGTGTTTGTGCAATCAAGAGAACTTTCTGCCGTGTGTGAACGGCAATAAGCTTCAGTCCCATGTTACTTCAGGGATAAAACCTATCCCCCACAAAATCATATTTCTTTTACATTCAACATCATGACATAAGTGGCACTCTGCACAGTACGTGGAAACAATGGAGTGACATATCAGGGGAGACCAGCAGAAGATAAAATAAGCACCTGTCCTAGGAGTCAGTCCCATAAGGGCTTTCAGACAGTGAGAGTCATTGCATCAGTCGGTTCTGTGCTATGGAAACCAGGCCTCTCTGGCTCGCTCTATTGAGCAATGCACACACACAAACACGAGTGTTCGCACGGAACCACAGACTACTATACAACACCATTAAACCATGTTAAACTGGAATTATTAGAGGGTAGCTGACACAACATATCAAGCAGTGACAACACAAACCTGCAGTGTGAGATGTTAAGCATTGTCTAAAACTATTTTAAACAACATGTTTCTCATTCTTTTATAATTACTATGCATGCAGTTTTTAATGATCTCATAATGAAAACTATACAAATTACTTTTTGGTCACTGCAGGACTATATTCGTTAACTATATTAGCACAGCTGAATTGCTAATCACAGATTCTAAAACTATCACTTTCCCAGAAGCAATATGATCATTCAAATGTTTCGAATGCATTTGGATTTTAATGCAACTTACAACAACAAAAAAAAATTCTATCTTTGATCATTAATTTGGCTGATTAGAAAATGAATGATTAAAGCCTGTGGCAGAAATCACTCATTCGCTCGTCTACATTTGGCTAGTTTAATATAGTCGCATCTTCTGCAGATTATATGCTCAACACTATAAATTCTGTCATCCATCCTCCCTCATGTGGTCTGAAACTCATATGACTTTTATTCAGTGGAACAACAAAATGTCAAAGAAGCTCATTTCCATACAATAAAAACGCAGGGTGATCTGTCAAGTTTATTGCAAGTTTGCTTGGTTAACTAAAAAAAAATATTAGGTCAAAGTTTGAGCTCCTGGACTATATGAAAACTACAATAGCCTGTCCTAACAATGCTTCATATAGTCCTCAAGTTAGTATCACTTTTTTAATAAATAAAAAATAAGTACATAAACTAAGGGAAAGTACATACACTTTCCCTTATACATAAGACATGTAGATTTAAACCTACAATGAATAAATAAATAGTTCATGATCTTTTTTTAGCTTTTAAATGTTATGCACCTAACAGAATCAAGGTATTCCTGAATTATATAAATTCACTGCTTCAGGTCATAACAGTGGATATGGTAGACTTCTATTAACTACAGTATCTGTCACAACAGTGTTTTACATCATCCTAACTCACAAGCAAATCACATTTGAAAACAATCCTGGAACTTTATGACCAGTCGAGCCACTTGGGTGACATTTATCTCTGGTCTCATTCATCAAGTGCTGCTGCGGGGTTTGTATTTGTTTATTTATTTTACTCTAATGCTAAATAAGATTTGTGTATGCATATCAACACTTTGAATGCTGTGACTCACAAAACTGAGGGCTGGTACAGGCATTAGATGACATCTTGGTTTACTGTACCAGAGTCTCAATGACTTTTTCAGATGAGGATGAATCAGCGAGGACGACACGACAACGCCATCAGCCTATTCGAGCTCCTCGTGCCGTTGTCATTACTCAGCAACAGCGCCTCCTTCTGGAACCTATAACCTAACAGCTAATAGAGCCATGTACTGTATACATACTTCAGTTACATTTAATTTTAGTTTGTGCATGTCACCCAATAAACCCCGTAGTCCACAACTATCATATATATTTTTTAATCCAAAGTATTCAGATTTATTATGCTACTTTCAGGTGATATTATTCTTTCCTATCAAACATACTGTAGATGTTTTGATTGCTTTTGTATTAATAGATGTTGAAATTGTACATAAATAGTCCAATTCTTGCTTGAAGACATTAAAGTGGGGTTTATGTAGTTATATCTATGAATGTAAAATTTCCCAGTTGGCCTATGTTTATGCAAAAACTTGCGTTTTTCATATTTTCATGATTAATATTAAAACCCAAAAAGAAGATGTCTATAAGATAAAGAAAAGTCACATAAAACATTCTGGACAATCAAAGCATAAACATTACCCCAAAAAGACTGAGCAAAAGGACAATAGAATAAAAGGCGTAAGTTTCTGACAAAACTTCAAACAAGGTGTGTCAATTTATTTATTTATTACATTTTTGTAAGAAAAAAATTGACAGGTTGAAATCTATAAGCTATAAGCTACTTAGTTGAGAAAAAATGAGGGTGTGAACACACATAGGGTCGATTAGAGAAAATATACCAAAACCTACTCTCAGGATTTGAGTTTTTGTGAGGCTCCGACCTTCCTAAATGCTAATACATTAATGCACATATAATTTAAAATCAATATGATGCAATAAGATGCAAAAGTGAGACAATGTTTTTTATCGACTTTGCTGCAGCTGAAATGCTACAGATTTTACAGCAGTGTTCTTGTATGTAAAATGATAAAAGCATCTACGCCTCTTCGGTAAATTATTTTCGGCTAATAAAAAACATTTACATTTACATTACATTTAGTTATTTAGCAGACGCTTTTATCCAAAGCGACTTACAAAAGAGGACAATAGAAGCAATCAAAACCAACAAAAGAGCAACAACATGCAAGCATATGACAAGTCTCGGTTAGCCTAACGCAGTACACATAGCAAGGTTTTTTATTTATTTATTTATTTTTTCAAGGAAAACAAGTAGATAGAATAGAAAAAAGAAAGCTAGTGTTAGTTTTTAAAGAAAAAGTAGCAGTTAGAGAATAAATATGTAGTTGATAGAGGGTCAAGGGTGTGTGTGTTTTTTTTTGTTTGTTTTTTAAAGAAGACAGATAGATAAAATAGAATTAGAATAGAGAGTGATAGAGTTACAGGGTCAAATAAAGATAGAACAGATGTGTTTTTAGCCGTTTCTTGAAGATGGCTAAGGATTCAGCTGCTCGGATTGAGTTGGGCAGGTCATTCCACCAGGTGGGAACAGTGAATGAAAAACCGTGAAAGTGATTTTGTGCCTTTTTGGGATGGCACAATAATGCGTCGTTCACTTGCAGAACGCAAGCTTCTAGAGGGCACATAGGTCTGAAGTACTGAATTTAGGTAAAAAACAGGTCAGTGTTTTTTTTTTTGTTTTTTTTGTTTTTTTGAACATACACTGTGGTCTACCACTTGATTAAGTTCTATCAGGTCACATTTAAAACAAGACAAGTAAACTTTTAATAAAGTAATAAATGATGACGCAGAAAAGCGCAAGGTAGACTTCTGTTGCTATGGTTACCTGCTCTGCTAAAACCTACTGTAGGCTACTTTTGTTCGAGAGTGTCTGTTTAGCGCATTTTGTGAAATGTTTGAAAACGGGGTTGAAACATATATACTTATCTGTATAAATAATATATACTCTTTATAAGTACGCTTTAAACCCTTTATATATGTAAGTATATATCTTTATATTTGATGTTCTGATTTAAATGGAAATCAATCATGAAACGAATGTGTCACACTTCAACTGACGTCTCATAATAAATGTTAAAACGAGTAAATCCTTCTATTAATTAGAAAGATAAATTAAGCAGAGAAATACTCTTTTAGGGCAAGTAGGCAAACGTGAGAACTCTAATCTCAAAAATATAACAGTTTGACCGCTGGCTATGGCCCTGTAGAAAAGTTTCAGACTACTTTTTTACAGTAACCCGATTGCTACAGCCAAATCAAAGTAATTTTTAAAATCAAAGTTATTAATACATTTAAATGGCACAGTGCTGTATTAGTCTTTGATTGCATCAATGCTCTATCGCCGACAGAGGGCGCTCTGACTGTTAGTGTTCATTAAACTAGATGAGAAAGCGATCTGCCTGATGACTTGTGGACGATGATGAATTTTTGTACTATTTGTTCATCCTTTACATGTTTGGCCTCTTGCCACATACTAATTTGATTAAATATAAAATATTTACATGGTAAATATGATAGCGATGCTAAACTAATTCATAGAGCCCTGGATTTCTCTTTTCAGAGATGAAACCTGCACTCAAACCGGTTCATCTTGTTTTTATGAGCTTGGCTTGAACGTAGCACCAGGCAGTGAGAGATCTTGTGAAAACTGAATATGAAAGAAGTAAAACGATAGATATTTCCACCTCACCATGATGATTTGTGAAGCATTTTGAGCCAAACTGATTTGATCCAGGAACAATCACTCACTGGTCTCAAGTAGTTTTCCTAATCTTAATTCTTCCTGGCAGCCAAAACCTTCCTCTCCTGCAGAACAGAGCCAAAAGAGGACCTGACTGTTCACATAACAGCAGACACAAGCATTTTCACTCCATTAGGCCTAAATGTTTCTAGAGAGAGAGCAGTTCCCAGCTAACAAAAAACGCATAGAATATATTCTAAGAATGATTCGCTAACGTTCCCATTAAGTTTCGTGCTCTGAAAGTTCAAAACGTCCACTTTTTAAGGTGTTTGAGAACATTAAGAAAATGCTCCATTGTATCATTACATCATCAAACATGATGGAAATGTTACTTTTGAATGTTCTCTGAATGCTCTTGAAACGAAAAGAGTAATGTTTAAAAAACATTAGACAAACGTCCAACTAAAACATTTCAGAAAAAAATATTCCATGACTGATGTATAAATAATGTTTTTGTGCTTACTTTATTAAAGACCAAATAACATTGAATGAAACTATGAAAGTTCTACAATGTTGCTGGAAGAATGTTTTGTTCATAACTTTGACAGAACCTTGCCAGAATGTTAGCCAAAAGTCTGTAAATGTTAGCTGGATTGTCAGCACTGCTTAGCAGCAATAGAGGTGAATTTATGAATTTTAACATGCATTAAAGGTTGCGAAAGATGTGCACAGCTCACACCCAAGGTCTTGATTATTATTAACCAGAATATTTTATGCAAAGTGACTTTCTGACTCAGGGTTAGAAGTGAACCAGGGTTATGAGCAAAAGTTACAAACAAAGTGACACTCTGTAAATGCTTCACATATTTCAAAATGTGCAACTGCAAAACTGAAAAAAGCTAATTGAAATGTACTGTAAAGTTTGACAGTACACAGGGAGCTGTATATTATAGAGGCCAGCCAGGTCTATTCTGTCCTCATATTGCACAGGTTTTTGGATATATATATATATATATATATAGATGTGTGTGTGTGTGTGTGTGTGTGTGTGTGTGTGTGTGTGTGTGTGTGTGTGTGTGTGTGTGTGAAATGCACTTGAAAATCAATCCCAAGGGTGCTAATGCCCCTCTATAAACAAATTAATTCTGTTTAATTCTACTTGTATGCACTTCTTAAAGGGCCACTCACCCAAGTTTTTCCCAGGAACATAATTGTGATACAATAGATAATGAAGCATCCATTGGAGGGTTTAAAACCCACAACCGTTTGGTTACTAGTCCAGATATTCAGGTTACACCACCACTTTACAGGCCTTACCTGTGGTTGGTGTCTGTCCTTGTGCAGGTCTAGCTACTAAACCAGTTTGTGGGGAATTTTTCAAAAACTGTTAAAGCTGTACCTGTTTGTGGTAATGCTGGAACTCATGTGCAACTGAACATGCAAAAAATTATGTTTTTACAGATACTTAACCGTTTCAAGTCTGCTACACTCAAAAAGTGCTTTAGCATTTGAAATATAACAGTTTTGAACATCATGTTTACATTAGAGCCATGGCAATAGTGAACCGGAAATGCATATATGATTTTTTTTTTTGCTTATATAGTTAGTCTACTTAAATACTGTAATTGTAACTGTGCAATCATTGTGACAGACCGAAGTGAGGTCAAATACTTCACCAACAGAAAAAAAGATAAATAGTTTGTTACAGTGAGAACTAATAAATAATTATACTAGGTTTTAATATTTATCAATAATGAATACTCTTTCTTTGTTGTCTGTGCCGGAAATGGTTACCATCTACAACTCCTTCTTTTGAAAGCAACATCCTGGCAGCTAGGTGTTGCTTGAATTTGACCTTTTACCTCAGACCAGTATGGTTTTATTTATGTTAATGAGCTTTGGGTGTAAAGCTGGTTAATGCTGACAACACTCCAGGTGCACATGTGGATATGGAGAGTCATAACAGAGTGGTGCGGGTATGACCTAAGAACCCGGAAAACTAATTTCCTTCAAGATTTTCCTATTGGGTTTTATAATGGTTTTTCAATTTATGAGTAAAATAAAGTCTGTGGTAAACATAACTTGATGATACTTTGACGTTTTGTTCTACAGCATAAACTGCACACACTCACACACCAAACTGTCTTATGGAGGTAGTTATTACAAACATATGTTTTCAAAAATAAACATAACTGCTTCAAAATTCATGCTTTCAGTATGGGTGTGCAGTTTACAAAACATCAAAATCTTGAAGCAACCAGTGAGTTCTGATGTCATACCTGCACCACTCTATACACACTAAAACAAACCCTTTGACCTTTGTGGTGTAAAAAATCATTTATAAAAAATTAAATAAAAATTCCATTAATTAATTAATGAACAACATACTTGCAGACTAGAAGTAAACAGAAGTTTATGGCTTAACTGGTCATCAGATACACTAGACACAGGCCAAAGTGCACGTGACGAAACTGATGATTTCCAGCTAGCATGTAATAAAAAACAAAAAACTTTGACCCTGATCTATTTTTTATGAAAGTGTTTTGATAACATCCAATTCGACCTGAGTGCAATTCACAACCGTCCTTGTCCTCACACATCTCTAGTCAGTAGATATCCCAGTGAGTCATTGTGCTGGTTTAAGCTGATTATAAAAGCAGTTATACCTGTCCTCTGCTGTCAGGATATCAAGGGCATCTTAACGGAAATCTTAATGGCGTCCATAATTATGTGGAGTTTCCGTGGTAGTGTGGGACAAGGTGACAGCCGTTTGTTTTATTGTTCCAGTAAAGACTTAGGTTAGAATCTGTTTCAGTAAACATCATGCAAACACACACAAACACACACTCCCCCTCAACTCTGAAGCTGTCGATCCACATGCTGTTGTTGGTTGGACGCATAGTCACATGCATAACAAAGCAACTTCAACAAGCAACAAGTACCTTTGTGTGATTGGCAAAGGTGAACATGTGGTCCATATTTTCTCCATATTATCAGATTGGCCTACTATGCTATAATGTGGATCAGTGGATCACAAGTCATGGCAAACATGCACCTCTTACTCACTGAAACACATTTGGAGAACAGAGCACTTAACTTTGGACCCCTGGGGAAATATTTAACAAGTGAAATTAATTTTGGTAATTAATTGTGAAATGAATTACTATGAGGATACTTTATCCTCATTAGAGTGAGAAGGGCTTTTCCCCAAACAGTTTTTCTACTTGTAAAAGAAAAATTGCACTAAATGTTAACAACCATTGATATATTTAGCAGCTGATTGCTATTTTTAAACTGTTTCTAGATTCAGGTCCAGGTAACTGCATCTTATCTCATCATTAGTATCGTGATATTAAATTGGGGGGGGGGGGGCTAAAAAGATTTTTTAAGAAAGAGATGTAATAATTTAACACAGAATTACATAAATCCACAATGACCCATGCACTGAATTCAAAACACGTTTAGAGGGGTGGTTTCAGGTGACTGAAGATTTGAAAACAACATGTTACTGCAAACAACTCTGAGAAAGAATATGCTTTCGTGCATTATAAGATGTTGATGTTATTCAGCACTGATTTAAAGTCAGCAACAGAGACTTTATTTAGCCCCATCAGTGTGTCACAGGTAATTGGGCAAGCATTGTTGTGTAATCATGTGAGACCATCAGAGAAGTATCGGTCATGCATTCTCCACATTCCTGTAGAATGAGATGCAGAGGAATGACAAGAGTCTGAAAGTGGAAGACTTGATATTGACTGTTGGGGATTAGGTTATATTAGATGAACAGATTACCATCAGTTTGGCTCACTCTAAGTACTTTGTTGTCATTGTCTGTTTACTTCCTACAGGTTGACTCAGATAAAAAGTAGTTCATGTATTGATTATTCTTTTAGAGATGTTTGCTCTCTGTGTGATTGGGTTTGATTATTGTCATCTCAGATTTACTATTGTCAACTGTCTGGCTTCCTTATTGTGTAAACTAAATGTATTGAATTCCTGACTAAACATGAATTTAACCAGTTCTTTTTGCCATAAACAGATACTGTATTGTGCTTAAGCTGCTCTAGTTGCAGGTATTCCTGACAATTCCCAACATCTCATAATGTCATAAAACCAGATGTAATCGAACAGCCCAGTTTATTATGCGTATCAATTTTTCCATCTCTTCCTTATAACAGTGTAACCAAAACTAAAGTGGCAAATCACAGTAAAAGTAAATGATACCTTGTGATTTTATTGTTGTAATTACTTGTTTATCTAATGCTAACTTTTAAAATGAGACGCTCTTAGGCTACACACAGATAACCATTCATGTGTTAGCCTTCGCTAAGGCTACAATGTTTGTTTTGGAGTTGTTATTGTAGCTTTCTCTGACTGGACCGACATTTAAAACTACCTATCAACTTACTAGCTTCATATATTTTACTGAGCATCCCAAGTTATTGATATGAAGGCATGTGGGCATTCCACGACATACTAATACAAACCAATCGGATTATATAAAAGTATGCAGCATGCTGGGAAATGATTGGGGAAGACTGAACAACAGAGAAAGAAAAAAAGAGGATGGGCAGATGAAGAGAATGGTTATACTATGAATATGCTTTCCTTCATCTCAACCCTCCGCCTCCCCCGTCTCTGGCACTCCCTCAAGGCCGTGTTATTGTTCCTGCCTATCAATGTCATTTCCATAGCGAGTGCTGAAAGAGAGTGGATAAATTGAGGCAGGTGAGATTGGACACGAGACACTGAGAAGGAGTGCGGCAGGCACCGGCAGCCCACCTGCGTTAAGCTACACTTTTAACAGACTCCTAAGAGGAGGACATTACATTATCAAGAGGATTGCTGACAGCTCCAGAGCTGATAATGCATTTCTGTCCTTAGAGAGGCGAAGTGATGAGAAGATAAAAGAGGAATCACTGGAACAGGGATAACACTAGAGCTGAAGTTATCAGAACAGGTAAGAACATGTGCAATACTTGTCTGCCACATGTGGCGGTACTTCGGCTGATATACAGAAGGGCAGCCGTTTGGAAATAGAACTGGAGTGAAGAAAAACTGGATGGGTTACTCAGTGCCCAAAGGGACATTAACTTTAACTGCCTATTGTGTGATTCTAATCTTGTGTGAGAAGCCTGGAGAATAATATAGAGTAAGATATACAACATTGGAGAGCGACGTGAAGTTACTGAAAGTCAAAGTGGAGCACTCAAAGTGTTCTCAGAGGTCTGATAAAACTTTTAGAGTGTACAATGCATAACATGCATAACAATACAATAAAAAATGATCCTAAAACCAGGCTAAAAAAAAGTTGAGATTTGAAATTAAAAATAGATACAAAAATAATCCATTTAAATAAAAAAAATCAATATGTTTTAAATACAAGTGAATTTAGCCATCTCAACATTATAATGCACATTACAGAAAATGGATATTCATTTAGATTTTTGTTAAAAAATTATTATTAGCGTTTTTTGATTATAAGTGCATGAACAATTGCATATCCAATATAGAGATCAATTAAAAAAATAAATAAATAAAATTAGACTGATTACTAATATGGTAGCAATATATTGTGCACACTTAAAGGTTTGTACCTGTTTAAGGTTTTTAAGACAAACTACAATGAACATAACAATAGATTAAAATGCATCTAAAATGTGAAATTCTCATGGTATTTTCAGTATTGATGTAAAAACAGACATGCGCACAAGACATCCACACTAAACAAACTGACAGAATGCTGCTGAAGCCGTTTATGCAAATGAAATTAGGGATATCAAAATCTAGGAGTCAACAGGGCTTCACTTAAACAGTTTATGACCTTTCCCAGATAAAAGAAAGCACGTAATCAGCACATTAGCTTGCTAACTGCAGTTCTGTCCTTGGGCTTCAACCTAGACATTAAATCAAATTGGTGGAGCTACTTTCAAACCCCTCCCTATCTTCTCTAATGGCACTTGTTATCAAACAGAGGGGCTGTATATTTGAGAGCGTCATTTGAAAGTTCAAGTTCAATCAGGGCCCGCTGCACATGGGGAAGGAGAATCAGGTCAAGAACATTGTCAACTCTTAGTGTGCTTTGCCTGGGGATCAACGGAGGTGGGTGAGTTAATGAATAACCATGAACTCGTGCGCTAATGGTGGTCAAACAGTTTTGTGTTGAGGTGTAGATCATGAAAGGAAATAGACAGAAAACACTCGGACCGCAGGTGTTCTTGAGGCCAAGGCTCTGAGTCTGGGAGTTTTACACAGTGCTGAGAGACTGGCTGCCTGGGCACCGGCCTGTTCTCTAGGAATGCCAAAGCCAGACCAATATAATGGAGAACAAACAGGAGCATTGTGCAGTGCAGGGATGGAGAAAGAAACACACAGACGCACACACATACACATAGGTCTGCCCTGCAGGGCTTGTGAACAGGCCATCTGCTCTCAACCAAACCCCCACCTGAACCTGTGCAGGCACAAAACCACTTAAAAGACAGGCTGGATTGGATGCAGATATTATTTAGCTCAGGATGGGCTCTGCGAAATACTTCACTGTTTTATACAATGTAGTGAGCTGTAGAGTCACCTTGTTGATCAAATTCTTCTCGGCTCCAAATGCCAGGACCAGTGGAGCGATGACTTTTAGAGAGCCTTAGAAAGGGTTTCTGAAGGACAGTGGTGCTGACGTTGGCAGAACAAGGACAACAAAGCAGTCTGTGTCTTACTAACATTGTAAGCATGGGTGTTTGACCTTTACTAAACTTCTGTAATACTTAAAAATAGATTATAATTAGAACCAAAAAGTTTTTACAGCTTAAGGCCACAGAACCTTAAAAACATTTTCTCTAGCTATTCTAAAAACCAAGAATTTTGGAAGCTATAAATGAGTGAAAAAATGGTTGAGAAGACACTTCTTTGCTGAACCGCAAGAACATTTTAAGAACTTTTATATTATTTAGTTCTTTAGAAAAATATCTATGTACTGCTGTTTTAAGAAACTCAAAAATCAATATTGGTCTGAGGAACCGAAAATCCAACATCTCCAAAGAACCATATATCAACAGAAGAATTTGGGTTCCTCATAGAACCTTACAGTTCTTAAATGAGCCATTTTTCTTGCGTGAAGAACATTTTAATATCCTAAAGAATCTCCACAATAAAGAAGGCAACAGCAAAGGTTCTTCACAGAATCATTGTTGTCAGTAAATAACCTTTACTTCTAGTGAAAAATGGTTCTTTGCAAACTATTGAAAAATCTTTTTAAGAACTTTTTATTTTATTCATCGCTAGAAAACACTCTGTACAGGTGCATCAACGCAGAAACCAATATACTGATCTGAAAAACTATTAGGAACTGTAATCTCCAAAGAATTGAATAGCAATTTTAAAAAAAAACAATTAAAAGGTTACAAAGAACCATTCAAGAACCTTGATCTTTAATGGCTTATGGTCTAAAGCAAGGTAATGCAAGAGGGCAAAACAATGCAATACTATTTGTATTACTAACAGTAAATGCACAGCAACAAGTTCTTGTGTAGAACTGATGACCTACTTTACAGAACTGATGACAAAGTCACAGTTAATTTGGTTAAAGGGCATCATACAAAGGCATGATGATGATTTTGAATTCATCTTCTTGCTTGGCCTTGTACTGTGTACCATTTCTGTTTGCACTGTAATGTCCATACAAATTTGTATTCTCAGTTATGTCCACATGCAAACGATCATAAATCACCTGGCGGTAAATGTTTACTTCATAAGCTGTGCCCTAGTTTTGCTTTAGAGCCTACCGAATGAACCTGGAGGTGATTTTGAGATGTTTGTCTTGCTTGTTCCAGTGAATCGGCACGAGGAAGAGATTGGAAGACCATATTCCTGGGAGATGGAGCTGAGCCCTGCGGTGTGGCACACCCAGGTGGTCCCGCTAGAAACAGAGCTGGAGAAGGTGAGCTCTCATCCTGAGTGCTCCATCTGCTTCAACACCTACGACAATGTCTTCAAAACGCCAAAACAGTTGGACTGCACTCACACCTTCTGCCTCGAGTGCCTTTCCCGCATTATGACCACCTCCATGGACCCTCAAAACTCTAAACTCTCCTGCCCCTTCTGCCGCCATCCCACTACCATTCCAAAAAAGGGGCCTCCAGCTTTGACCACCAGCCAGGAGGTGCTGTGTCGCCTGCCCGTCCACCTGCAGCAAGAGGAGCCCGTGTGGCTTGACGGGGATAGGCTTTGCTACCAGCGGCCAATAGAAATTCCAGGCGTGCCAGCGTTCTGCATCTGTGTCGATATTGGGGCCAGTGGACGAAACGCTGTATCTTCTTCCCAAACTCGACCGCGACTTGGGCTTCTGGAACGGCTGATGGATTGGAAGCGTTTGCTGCTCTTTATATTCCTCATGGTGCTGCTGCTAGGGATCGTTCTGTGGCCCCTGCAGTGCATCGTCACAACGGGCTCCATGCGTTGTGCGCCCCAGAACTTGCAGATGCCTACTACCACACCTTCTACTACCACAGTCAACGTGTAAGCGAGATGGACATGTCTAGATTGATATTGGACTTGCTAAATCAGGATGACTGGTGTCAGTTTATATCCATACCTCCTTGCAAAGCCTGCTGGGTGCTAAAGGAGTAAAGGCAAGCAGCTGGACTGCGGTAAAGACTGGAGAACTGTATCGGGATCATGTGAAGGAGCGTGACAAAACTGATTGATGGCTGAATGTCTGCCTACTTTGATCAAAACAACATTTTTACAAAACAAAAGCAAAAGCGATACAAAGTACGGTCACATTAGCGAAGTTTTGGGGCAATTTTACACGCAAAAAGGTCCAGTTACTAGTTTAATGATGCGAGCGAATGTAACTTGCAAACCAAGCAGCTTTCTGTTGGTCAACGTGGCAAATTCGCATTATCAGCATCAACACGAGTGAAATCTGTTTTGAAAACTCCGGATCACACAGATTCCTATTGAAATGACTGGACTTTGCCCATGAGCAACAGTAAATGTGGCTGCAACTTAATCCAAAGAAAACAATGTTTTGTACTTGTGCATTTATGTATATATTTGATTCTATTACATTCCATGAAGAGTATTTTGTTTACTAAAAATAAAGAATTGTTGCTGTAAACCGCACAAGGAAGCTCAAGGAATGGTGTCATGAAATGTTTTTCAGTTTTAATAGGTACAATATTCATGATATCACTGATAACTCAGGTCGATAGACAAAAGAAAGGAAAAGCAAACAGGTTCACGTGGCTCTAATTTATCACTTCCTGCTCTGGGACGGTTAAACGAACACACCTCAAAGAATAACCGTTGTGAAACCTAAGCCCTGCGGCGACGGGTGCTCTGAACACACTCGCACCAACGTAAACTAATCCACTGTGTGTGTGTTGCGTAGGGATGAATGATCAGTTTCCTACTTCCAGGTGTTTTTATGAAAAGCGATTTTGCGAAGTTGTTCATTATTAAACCCTAAAGAGAGAAGGAAATTATAAAGAGAGAAGGAAATGAAATATGGGTCAGAAACTGTTTGTTTGGAGCAAGGTGAAATGAGTCAAAGACAATTAGTTGAAAGTTCCCAGTGTATGCTTTATTATGCAATAACTAGTCCTGTATTGTTGTTTGAGATGCAAGTCTTTACATCAGCTGTATCTTTCAGGGCAGAAGGCATTTTAGGCTGAATCAGTGCAAGAGGGAACACAGTCTTTATCACACAAGGACAATCAGCATGACACGATTCAGATCAAACCTACTGATCACCAACTGAGATTAAAAAAAAACCCACCAACATAGTATTCAAGTAAATTTAAAGAGAAGAGAAAATTGTGATAATGCAAGCAGATAGCTTCATAACTGTTGATGTTTTGTATAGTAGTAGTAATAATAATAATAAATGTTAACATCGTCCTAAAATAATATGCTAAACGGCTGTGAATATTTCCATCACTGTATTTTAACAAACAAATGAAATGTACAATTTACAACAAATCAGTAACTGACCAAATAAAACAAAAATAAATGGCTGGTCTATAACGCAAAACACCACACTAATGGCAAATCAACAAAAAATATCCATTATATATACCTCCGAACAAAAGGACATTCTGACAGCCATAGACACTACCTTGCAGCAGTTCAAACTGCATTTCAAGTCTTAATATGCCATTACATTTTTGACCCATTTTCACAGAGGTAAACATAAAACTAATTTAAACAGCAGACAAACAGCTTTCAGATGCCAGTAGTACATTGCTGTCATATGATCAGGTACATAAATCACAAAGTCATTCAATCAGTCAGTCAGTCATTCCAAGAACGATGATTATCATATGCATTGCTTTTACTTCCTGGACGGTCTGACAAACTGGTTCTCTAGTATAAAACCCAAACATTTCAAGTGCAAAAAAGCAGACCTAGGCCTCCCTCTGAACATGTATGATATAGCCCTTCAGATCGTTACATCACAGATCCCCTCATGTGGCCAAAAAAAACACCACATTCACAGTCAGACGCTGATTAATCACATACATGATGCCCTGCTTTATCTAAGCCAAGATGTACACTGCTATTTAAAAGGTTTTGGTCGGTAAGATTTTTCACCAAAGCTGAATATATGACCAAATATAGGCTGCATATATGACCTGATTTATTTGTCAAAATAGAAATATTGTGGAAAATATTATTACAATTATTACAAATGTTTTCTGTGATTAATTGTGATTTATTCCTGTAATGGAAAAGCAGCCATTACTTCAGTCTTCATTATCACATGATCCTTCAGAAATCATTCTAGGCTTCTCAAGATATTTTTTAAAAAAGTTTGTGCTCCTTAATTTTTTAATTTCAGCATTTAAAATAGAAAGCTTTTAAAATAAATGTCTTTGTCACTTTTGAAAAAATTAATGCATCCTTGCTAAATAAAATTAATTTCTTAAAAAAAAAGTCTTACTGACACCAAACCCTTACTGTCCTGGTAGTGTATATATAACATCTTATGACGTCACTGCTGACCTCACTTAATAATAACTACGTGTGGATTACGGCCATGGTTTAAATTACTTTTTTCGCCCTACACAAATCTATTTCTTTAATCTTAGCTGCGGGCCATCTGGCCTGCCTCCTTTTTAGCTAAAGTCTCCACCGAAATGCCACTCACATCAACGGCTCGATCGACATCCTGACGTAGATGTTTAGTAACACCATGTTTTTCATTCGAAGGCCGCCTTAGTGCAATCACAACCCGCTATTGACGTAAAGAGCTTTATCGGGCTATTTATAACACCGCAATACACACATACCCTGTTTATATGTGATAAAAGAGCTTAATGTGTCTCTTAG
>JAFVLL020009804.1:25059-58993 GCA_021397915.2 Tor tambroides | reverse complement strand
ATTTCTGTGGAACAGAAGTCATGGCTGGACAATTTCATGCTCTTAGTCACCCTGGTGTGCTAAAAAAAGTAAATATGAATGGGAATATACTTCAGGGATATTTTACTCATAAGAATTTCTATGGGTGCCAATAATTGTGGCCAACATTCATTGGAGAAAAACATTTATTTCATCATAAAATTTTCTCCCCGCTTTCAATTGTTTTACTTCAATGATAGGTTAGAATTTTGTGAATTTTTTGAGTGAAAGATCAAATGGATAAACAATGCAGATTTATTTTCACAGCTGCATTTGCTCATATTTATCAAGGGTGCCAATATTAGTGGAGGGCACTGTATGTATACACAGACACACACACGCATATATATAACATAAATATTACCAATAGTGTATTCATACACAGAAAACACAAAACAACAAGCAAAGATTCAGAGTGCTTCTCATGCTGTCCTTAAGTGTATTTTCCAAACGGCAGACTTTATCTATGTTCGCCTGCTTCACATCATGCAAATCATTTTTTTGTGAATAGTGAGAAATCAAAGTCCAATGTTCTAAGCACCATCTGACACCATTCTCCAAATACTGTCTCTACGGGAGAGTTACACCGCAGCACATTTACCCATGTTAATAACACAGCACTATCAGAGGGCTGGGTAGTTTTATTGCTGCACAAATACAGCCCAGCAGGCCAGTCTGTCAATAAAGAGTCTGATTATGCAACAAAAAGCAAAAGAGAGAGAAATTCATGCTTCTTAGGAACCTTTAAACCTTAGACATTTTAGAAAACTAAAATGCTTGACTTATAAATATCTGGAGTTTTTTTTTTTTGCGATTTAAAAACATAAATGAAGAATCTAATTTCCAAGTAATGCAGTATGATCCAAACAATCCACAATGCAGTTATTGGTTAATTAATGTTTTATCAGAATGTTTTGCGTGCAATTTTATGGCTGAACGTTATGGAACCAAACCAGAAGGGTTGAGACTGTGTTTTTAATGACAGTAATATAGACTTGGTACACTAATCAAATGTAATCTTCACTAACAACACAGCAAATTCCTGTTGAACAACCCTGCCATGACCAACTTTACAAGGTGTGCCTACATGCTGTTGACATAGCTTTTAAGCTCTCCATATGAGCAAGCAGCTGTATGTGGATGAGGACGATTATCACAATAGCACAGCATATAATCTAATGATACACACACACCCACCCCACAATGTGCCAGACCAGCAACATCCCTATACAAGGGGGGAAAAAATTTTGCTGGCAATGCTGGATTCCCCCATACTAACATCATAACAAAAATCAGATCAAAGAAGTGCTACTATCACATTTTATCAAGTTTCAGTTTCTGAATGTAACAGTGAAGGCATGGCTCTGGTATGCTGGGACTGCACGGACTGTGGCATTGCAGAAAAGAAACATACAAGGCCATCTGAAATTAAAAAGAGAGATGACCAGGTGTCTGTGCAATGAAACAAACATTTTTCCATGAACAAAAAGGGAAAACGTCCTAAATGCAGAAAGACATGATGTAGACAAAAGACTGAAAGGCCATTCTGGTGCAGTTTTATCAACACATGCGAGCAAAAACAACATGACCTGTTCAGATGCAAAGCACAAGCAGGTGCAAGTTCTCAAGAATATCGTAACAGCACCATAAAATTCCAGTTTATGGCTACGAAAAACTACTTCATGAATTTACAAAAGCAGTAGAATGAATTTATACATTGTTGGCTGTTCCACTGGCTTTTATTAATTCTATTTTATTAAAACTAATAAACTAAAACCATTTTTCTCCATTAAATTTTCCATCTTACTTTAGGATCAAATTAACATTTTACATTTTTCAAACATAGCAATACTAATTTTATGCATTTAATCGTTTAAGATTCACTCACTTACTTATAGTTAGTAAAAAGGTTGCTAATACAAAACAAAAAGCCACACAATAAAGAAGATAACCATGGACAGCAATACTAACAGCAAAAAGAGGAAGCACTAACATATTGAGCACCTCGAGAACTTCCTAAATCTTAACCCCAGGTGACCTACCTCAGAAGAAGCCCTCCAACTCAAGGCCTTTCAAGCTCAGGTCCTTAGCCGCATGGTACTTGACCACAACGTATTACAAAAATACATACATAAAAATCCAGAAAGCTATATGGTGACTGCTCTGAACTTTCTGAACATGTTAACAACCGTTTTCCACTCAGCTAACCTATCTGCTATCTGTACCAGAGGGTGTACCGCATGTGCGCGCGAACTCAAGCAGGGGGAAATGATGTTGGGCGTCTAGGGTGGCTGGTTTGAAGAATGCATGAGTGTTATCACCGGAGGTTATGCAAGAATAGTTTGGTGGAAACCTTTGCCTGGTACAGTGCTGGGCCTCTGCTGCACGCGGCCAAGGAATCCTGCCCTGAAAATTCATAATTGCCCTTGCTGAGCAGGAATCCGCCAGGCTCACCCAGGATGCACCACTTAGGTTATCACACAAGCTTCTTCTTTTGTACTATTTTTAGTTTTGAACTAATTCCCTCCCTGAGTCTGAGGTCACCGGCTGAAGGGGAGGTATTAAAGGACATAAAAAGGATGTAGTATGCAGTTTCTTTTAAAAAAAATAATGGTATAATTTTCATTTTAGAGCGATGTAAAGAATTTTCCCCATTTTTACTGGAAAATATGAAAAGTATTTCAGGACAAATATGCAGAAACAAAGTAAAAATCTGTTGCTCCTACAACCACAACTTTTAGAAGAAACTTTCCAGACATTTAGAAAAAAGAAAACTGTTTTCTTTTGCTGCACACATACATACAAGAAAAGTAAAATTACAGAATTACAGAACGAAATACACGCAGTGACTCTGAACACCTCCTTGTCAAGGGGTGGGGGGCGGTTGGGGGGCTTACACTGAATGGCGGTAAGGTGAGGAAGACGGGTATCAAATACTCAGATGAAAGAGGCAGAGCAGATTTAGAGCCTTTTTGTTTCCGTGTGTTCAAAGGAAGCAGCTGCTGACTGCACAGGGCTTAGGTCCTATTCATCTGTAGGGCGAGACAGACGCAGTATCCTGAGGCACAAAAACACACACACCACACACACAAATACACACTTCAAAGTCTATAGAGACACAGACTGCTGCGGTGTGGTAGACTCTGCTCTATAACTCTGTCATTAGCTTCACACACAAGGCTCAGAGAAGCCCTGAGCTTGCCCAAAGTCTATATCAAATCAGCATTTATCAGGCTGAGTATCCTTATGAATCTGAAGTAAAACCTATTTTGATTTAAAAATACACTATCAATCCTTTTTTATCACTGGAAATAGCCATTAATACCAATATATGTCTTTAAAAAAGGGAGAAATGTCTAGAAATCAATGACAAAGCAAACACTGGGGTCATATGTCAACAGGTGACATGCAAGACTCACGCCCAGAGGCGGCCGCCCATCCCCCAACTGCATTGCCCATTCGCTTGTTAAAATTCAAATATTCCCTCAGACGTGTATGTGTGTGTGTCTTCCTGATGCACAAGCCTCCACAAATCTTCAGTTAACATTTGCATCACAAGCAAATCACTATTGTGTGGTCATTTAGTATAAAGAGAAATGCCCTTATTTCACCAATTATCTGCATATAACCATTAGCATAGTCAAAGTCAAACACATGCTGTGGGCTAAAAAAAAAGAAGAGAGAGAATAAGATGAAATGCCTAGTAATTTATTCTTTTCTTTCTAAGTGTGTGACTTTTAATACCTCCCAAAAATGCACACTAGTACTCAAGGTTAGACAGGAAATGAGGTCAGAAAGTGAAAGGCTTGGGCAAACTTTACAAGGAGTAGAGCTTGTGCTTTTATTTTCCTATTCAAAAACATTTGCATGGGTTGTCTAAGCGCATGCTGTTTGGTCCGAGTGCTCTGAGCCTGGCTGATGCTTTTCTGACTCCCTGTGTGTAACCAAACCAACATGCAAAGCTCTCTTCAACAGAACAGAGCACTAGCTCCATGTACAGGAGTGTACTTGCACTGATAACCAAGGTCATATATTTGTACCACCTGTTCGTGACCGTTTGGCTTCCCTGCCACTAACACAACCCCGACTGTCAGATGTAAGAGCAGTAGTTCGGCCATTATTTATAACATTAAAAATAATGTTATAAATAATAGTATAAATATAAATACTAAATACTAATATTAATATAAAATTAAATATAATTGTATTAGCATTATTAATAATAATATTATACAAAAAGTAACATAAGAGTGTCCGTGATAAAAAAGGAAAAAATTGCATTCATATTAATTTCATATGGTTTTGAAAAATGTTTATGCCATTTTTAAGAAATGTTTAATGACTCATCAACCATAAACTAAAGAAGTAATACCATATTTCCTTACACCTTAAATACATATGAATGTTTATCTTTATATATATCATCTTTATATACATTTATATGTCTATCTTTATATAACTGTTTCTTGAATTTTCATTCAGAAATTTAAAAAATAATGGAAGAGGTGTGTTCTGACTGCATGCATGAATTGCCTTTGTGTATTTTTTAAAGTAATGCATAAGATAAAATCACATCTTGTCACACAGTTGCATTTTGCATTATTTTTACCTGCTGAACAGACCTACAACCCAGTTGAGAATCAGTGGTATAGAGATATATATTTAGTTTATATATACTGTGTGTGTGTGTGTGTGTATATATATATATATATATATATTATTTTTTATTTGTTTTCCTACTCACACCACTGCTAATATGTACCAGGTCTGTGAGGTAGACAACAATAGAAATTAAAAGCAACGCCAACCACAGATTGCTCTGAGCTTCTGCTTGATTCCCCGAATGGCTCCTAATCTACAGACTCATTTTGAACGTGATTATTAGTGGACCGAGTTAACGAGGCCCATCTGCATCAGTACAACGGGACAGATGGTCCATAGGAGGACATCTCAATTATAGTGTACACTGAGGTAAAGAAAACACCTACCCCAGATCTACCACAAAATCCATATTATGTTGAACAGGTGTTTGTGCAGTCAAGGGAACTTTCTGCCTTATGTGAACGGCAATAAACTTCAGTCCCACGTTACTTCAGGGATAAAACACAGCCCTCAAAAATTCATATTTCTTTTATATTCAACATCATGACATAAGTGGCGCTCTGCACAGTACGTGGAAACAATGGAGTGACATATCAGGGGAGAGCAGCAGAAGATAAAATAAGCACCTGTCCTAGGAGTCAATCCCATAAGGGCTTTCAGACAGTGAGAGTCATTGCATCAGTCGGTTCTGTGCTATGGAAACCAGGCCTCTCTGGCTCACTCTATTCAGCAATGCACACACACAAACACGAGTGTTCGCACGGAACCACAGACACCATTAAACCATGTTAAACTGGAATTATTAGAGGGTAGCTGACAAGACATATCAAGCAGTGACAGCACTAACCTGCAGTGTGAGATGTTAAGCATTGTTTAAAACTATTTTAAACAACATTTTTCTCATTCTTTTATAATTACTATGCATGCAGTTTTAATGATCTCATAATGAGAACTATATAAATTACTTTTTGGTCACCGCAGAACTATATTAGTTAACTCGGACACAAATTATAGCACAGCTGAATTACTAATCACAGAATCTAAAACAACCACTTTTCCAGAAGTAATATGATCATTCAAATGTTCTGATGCATTTGGGTTTTAATACAACTTACAACAACAACAAAAATCTTTGATCATTAATTTGGCTGATTAGAAAATATTTGTATAAAGCCTCTGACAGAAATCAATCATTTACACATCTACATCTACATCTTCATTTGGCAGTTCAATATAGTCACATCTTCTGCAGATAATTTGCTCGACACTATAAATTCTGTCATCCATCCACCCTCATGTGGCCTGAAACTCATATGTCTTTTATTCAGTGGAACAAAATGTCAAAGAGGCTCATTTCCATACAATAAAAATGCAGGGTGATCCGTCAAGTTTATTGCAAGTTTGCTTGGTTAATTAAAATCCCTTATACATAGGACATTTAGATGTAAACTTACAGTCATGGGTAAATAAATAGTTCATGATCATGTACCTTCTTTTAGCTTTTAAATGTTATGCACCTAATAGAATCAAAGTATTCCTAAATTATTATACTGTATATTCTCTGCTTCAGGTCACAACAGTGGGAATGGTAGACTTATATGGAGGTTATATTAACTACATTATCTGTCACAACAGTGTTTTAAATCATCCTCACAAGCAAATCACATTTGAAAACAATCCTCGAACTTTATGACCAGTCGAGCCACTTGGGTGTCATTATCTCTGGTCTCATTCATCAAGTGCTGCTGCTGCAGGGTTTGTATTTGTTTATTTATTTTACTCTAATGCTAAATAAGATTTGTGTATGCATATCAACACTTTGAATGCTGTGACTCACATAACTGAGGGCTTGTACAGGCATCAGATGACATCTTGGTTTACTGTACTAGAGTCTCTCGACGACTTTTTCAGATGAGGGTGAATCAGCGAGGACGACAGGACGCCATCAGCCTGTTCGAGCGCCTCGTGCCGGAGTCATTACTCAGCAACAGCGCCTCCTTCTGGAACCTATTGACATAACAGCTAAGAGAGCCATGTACTGGATGTACTTCAGTTACATTGACTCTTTAGTATCTGCATGTCACCCAGTAAACCCGTAGTCCGCAAATATCATACATATTTTCTTAATTCAAATTTTAAGTATTCAAAGTATTCAAATTCAAAATGCTACTTTAAGGTGATATTCTGCTTTAATATATCAATAGCCTTGTATGTGTTTTGATCGCTTTCGTATAGACTTTGAAATTGCACGTATATACCCACATTCTTGCTTGAAGACATTAAAGTGGGGTTTACTTTTATGTATTTATATTTATGAATGCAAAATTTCCTAGTATGTTTATGCAGAAACTTACGTTTTTCATATTTTCGTGATTAATATTAAAATTCAAAAAGAATATGTCTATATAAGATAAATTAAAGTCACATAAAACATTCTGGACAATCAAGGTATTATTCCAAAAAACATAGCCTTCTCCAAAAAGACTGAGCAAAAGGACACTCCTATAATAAAAGGTGTGTCAGTCCTATTTTTACATTTACAAACAAATGAATGAATAAATAAATAATTGACAGGGTGAAATTAATAATTGCATAAGCTATTTCTTTGACTTTGTTAAGAAAAAAACAAAAACAAAAAAACAATGAGGGTGTGAATATACAAATAGGGTCCATTAGAGAAAAAATGGCAAAACCTTATTCTCGGGATTTGAGTTTTTGTGAGGCTCCAACCTTCCTAAATGTGAATACATTAAAGCACATATAATTAAAAATCAATATGATGCAATAAGATGCAAAAGTGTGACAATGTTTTTAATCTTCTTTGCTGCAGTTGAAATGCTACCAATTCTACAGCAGTGTTCTTGTGTGTAAAATGATAAGCCATCTACGTCTCTTCAGTAAATTATTTTATATTAATAAAAAACAGGCCGGTTTTTTTTTTTTTTTTGAAACATTAGCCTACATACAATGTGGTCTACCATTACCAGCCCTAGTCAATTTGATCAAGTTCTATCAGGTCAGATTTAAAACAAGACAAGTAAACTTTTAATAAAGTAGCCTAATAAATGATGATGCAACTTATGTTTTGTCGACATCCCGTCCTAAACTGATCATAGAACTAGAAGAGTGCACGGTAGCCTTCTGTTGCTATGGTTACCTAAAACCTACTGTAGGCCTACTTCTGTTCGAGAATGTCTGTTTCGCACATTCTTAGTGCGTTTGTGATTACAGAAATGTTTGAAAACGGCGTCGTAAATCATTATATTAATTACAAAAGATAAATTAATCAGAGAAATAATCGGACCAGTAGGCAAACGTGATTACAGAACATTATAACAACCTCTCAAAAACATAACAACAAGGCCGCTGGTTATAGGCTTGTAGAAACGAAGTAGCCTATTAGTTTCCAGTAGACTACTTTATTACAATAACCCTGTTGCTACAGTCAAATCAAAGTTATTACGTTTAAATGGCACAGTGCTGTATTGGTCCTTGACTGCATCAATGCTCCATCACCGACAGAGGGCGCTCTGACTGTTAGTGTTCACACAGGTGAGAAGGCTATCTTCCTGCTGACTTGTGGACGATGGTGAATTTTTGTACTATTTGTTTGCCCTTTAAATGTTTGGCCTCTTGCCACATACTAATTTGATTAAATATAAAATATTTACATGGCAGGTGAATGTATGATAGTGATGCTAAACTAATTCACAGAGCCCTGGATTGCTCTTTTCAGAGATGACTGAACGACACCTGCACTCAAGCCGGTTCATCTTGTTTTCATGAGCCTGGCTTGTATGTAGCACCAGGCAGTGAGAGATCTTGTGAAAACTGAATATGAAAGAAAAAAACAACAACATGTAGGCCTATATATTGTTGGTAGAGCCACTGCTCAAACGATAGATATTTCCATGATGTTATGAAGCATTTTGAGCCAAACTGATATGATCCAGGAACAATCACTCATTGGTCTCAAGTAGTTTTTCTAAATCTTAATCCTTCCTGGCAACCAAAACCTTCCTGTCCTGCAATGCAGAGCCAAAAGAAGACCTCACTGTTCACATAACAGCAGACACAAGCATTTTCACTCCGTTAGGCCTAAATGTTTCTTAGAGAGAGCAGTTCCCAGCTAAAATAAAAAATGTATTCTAAGAATGATTCGGTAACGTTCCCAATAAGTCATGAAAACGTTATTTCTGAATGCACTCTGAAAGTTCTAAAACATCCAGTTTTTAACGTGTTTGCATAAAGGGAATGTTCCATTGTATTATTTCATCATCAAACATGATGGAAATGTCTTTTGAATGTTCTCTTCTGAATGCTCTTGAAACAAATAGTGAGTAGCATTTAAAAAACATTAGACAAACGTCCAACTAAATCATTTCAGAAAAAAACATTCCATGACTGATGTATAAATAATGTTATTGTGCTAACATTATTAAAGACCTGCCAGAACCTCCCAGAGCGTTAGCCAATGTTCTGTAAATGATTGTCAGCACTGCTCAGCTGCAATAGAGGTGAATTTATGAATTTTAACATGCATTAAAGGTTGCGAAAGATGTGCACAGCTCACACACAAGGTCTTGATTATTACTAACCAGAATATTTTATGCAAAGTAACTTTCTGACTCCAGGGTTATGAGCAATAATTACACAAAAAGTGACACTCTGTAAATGCTTCACATACTGTATTTCAAAATGTGCAACCGCAAAACTGAAAACAGCAAACTGAAATGTACTGTAAAGGTTGACAGTATAGAAAGAGCTGTATTATAGGGGCCAGCCCGCTGTATTCTGTCCTCATATTGCACAGGAATTTCGATGTGTTTGTGTATGTGTGTGTGTGTGTATAAATAAATAAATTAATCTATAAATAAATTAATTCTGTCTAATTCTACTTGTGTGCTCTTCTTAAAGGGCCTCTCACCCAAGTTTTTCCCAGGAACAAAAATGTGATACAATAGGTATTGAGGCATCCATTGGAGGGTTGAAAACCCACAACCGTTTGGTTACTAGTCCAGATATTCAGGTTATACCACCCCTTTACAGGCCATACCTGTGGTTGTGGTGTCTGTCCCTGTGCAGGTCTAACTACTAGACCAGTTTGTGGGGAATTTTTCAAAAACGGTCAAAAACTGTACCTATATGTGGTAATGCTGGAACGCATGTGCAACTGAACTTGCAAAAAAATAAAGATTTCACACATACTTAACCATTTAAAGTCTGCTACAGTTTTGAACATCATGAGCCATGGCAATAGTGAACTGGAAATGCATACATGACCATTTTTGTTTATATAGTTAGTCTGTTTAAATACTGTAATTGTAACTGTGCAGTCTTTGTGAAAGACCGAAGTGAGGTAAAATATTACTTCACCAATAATAAAAAAGGTAAAAAGACTGTAACAGTTGATATTATAATCAATAAATATTTTTTCTAGGTTTTCATATTTATCAATAATGAATACTCTTTCTTTGTTGTCTTAGATCTGTGCCAGAAATGGATACCATCTACAGCTCCTTCTGGTGAAAGCAACATCCTGGCAGCAGGGTGTTGCTTGAATTTGGTCTTTTACCTCAGACCAGTATGATTTTATTTATGTTAATGAGCTTTGGGTGTAAAGCTGGTTAATGCTGACAGGTGCACATGTGGATATGGAGAGTCATAACAGAGTGGTGCAGGTGTGACCTAAGAACCTGGAACACCACTTCACCACTGGCTCCTTCGAGATATTCCTATGACGTTTTATAATAGAGTTTTTCAATTTAGGAGTAAAATAAAGACTGTGGTAAACATAACTTGATGGTGCACTGACGTTTTGTTCTACAACATGAACTGCACACACTCACACCCCAAACTGTCTTATCTAGTTACAAACATACATAGTTACAAACATACAAACATAACTGCTTCAAAATTCACACTTATGGTATGGGTGTGTGCAGTTTACATGAACAGCTTACAGAATAGAAGCAAGCAGACATTTATGGCTTAATTGGCCAATGAGATACACTAGACATAGGTCAAAGCGCATATGACAAAACGTGATGATTTCCAGCTAGCATGTTATAAAATTAAAATTTTTTTTGACCCTGATCTATTTTTATGAAAGTGTTTTGATAACATCCAATTAAATCTATGTGCAATTCACAGCCGTCTTTGTCCTCACACATCTCTAGTCAGTAGATATCCCAGTGAGGCACTGTGCTGGTTATACCTGTCCTCTGCTGTCAGGAAATCAAGGGCATCTCAACGGAAATCTTAATGGCGTCCATAATTACGTAGAGTTTCCGTGGTAGTGTGGGGCAGGGTGACAGCCGTTAGTTTTATTGTTCCAGTAAAGACTCAGGCTAGAATCTGTTTCAGTGAACATCATGCAAACACACACACAAACACTGACTCTGAAGCTGTCGATCCACATGCTGTTGTTAGTTAGATGCATATACACATGCATGACAAAACAATAAGTTCAAAGCAAAGTTTGTGTGGCTGACACAGGTGGTTCATATAGCATTTTCTCCATCATAAGATTGGCCTACTCTACTATAATGTGGATCAGTGGATCACAAGACATGCCAAACATGCACCTCTCACTCACTGGAACACATTTGGAGAACAGAGCTCTTAACTTTGGACCCCAGGGGAAATATTTAACAAGTGTAATTAATTTCGGTAATTAATTGTGAAATGAATGACTACGAGGAAAGGATCATTTATCCTCATTAGAGTGAGAAGGGCTTTTCCCAAACAGTTTTTCTTCTCATAAAAGTAAAAGTGCACTGAACTTTAACAGCAGCTGATCGCTATTTTTAGGCTATTTTTAGATTCAGTTCCAGGTAACTGCATCTTATCTCATCATTAGTACACTCTTAAACAACAACATGTTACTGCAAACAATTCTGAGAAATAAAATGATTTTCTTGCATTCTAAGGTGTTGATGTTGCTCACCACTGATTTGAAGTCAGCTACAGAGCCTTTATTTAGCTCCATCAGTGTTTCACAGGCAATTGGGCAAGCATTGTTGTGTGATCATGTGAGACCATCAGAGAAGTATCGGTCATGCATTCTCTACATTCCTGTGGAATGAGATGCAGAGGAATGACAAGAGTCTGAAAGTGGAGGACTTGATATTGACTATTGGGGATTAGGTTATATTAGATGAACAGATTACCATCAGTTTGGCTCACTCAAAGTACTTTGTTGTCGTTGTCTGTTTACTTCCTGCAGGTCGACTCACATTATAGTATGAACAGATAGTTCATGTTTTGATTATTCTTTTAGAGTTTTTTGCTCTCTATGTGATTGGTTTTTATTATTGCCATCTCAGTTTTGTTATTGACAGCTGGTGTAAACTAAATGTTTTATTGTGTGGCATGCCTGACTAAACATGAACTTAACCAGGTCTTTTTGCCATAAATGACCAGTACAAGAGAGTCAGCAGTCGCAGGTATTCCTAACAATTCCCATCTCATAAAGTCATAAAACCAGATGTAATCAAACAGCTCAGTTTAATGCTGCGTTATCAATTTTTCCATCTCTTCCTTATAAATGATACCTTGTGATTCTATTGTTGGCATTGTTTGTTTATCTAATGCTAACCAGTAACAAAAATCTTTAAAGACTCAAACAAAGAAGCCCAGAAGCTCAGTTCATGAATATAATATCTTACAGATGAGTTCATATAATAATGATGACAATAACCCACATACAAAAATGAGACAATGTTAGGATATAACCATTCATGTGTTAACCTTCGCTAAGGCTACAATGTTTCTTTTGCTGTTATTGTAGCTTTCTCTGACTAGACCGACATTTAAAAATATACTTACCGACCAACTACACACTTAAAAATAAAGGTTCCAAAAGGGGGTTTTTCACAGCGATGCCATAGAAGAACCAGTTTTGGTTCCACAAAGAACCTTTCAGTGATTAAAAGAATATTTTAATAATTCTTTGTGGAACCATTGATGCCAATAAAGATCCTTTACTTTTAAGAGTGTAGTTTCATATATTTTACTGAGCATCCCAAGTTATTGACATGAAGGCATGCGGGTTGACTATGGTAGATAAAATGCAAATTTAAAAAGTTAAATGAGTAAAATGCTCAATTGTAACTAAGTTTTGGTATTTCTGAAATTCCAGGAAGTAATGATGATACAAACCAATCAGATTATATAAAAGTATGCAGCATGCTGGGAAATGATTGGAGAAGACTGAACAACAGAGAAAGAAAAAAAGAGGATGGGCAGATGAAGAGAATGGAAATGTTATACTATGAATATTCTTTCCTTCATCCCAACCCTCCGCCTCCCCCGTCTCTGGCACTCCCTCAAGGCCGTGTTATTGTTCCTGCCTATCAGTGTCATTTCCATAGCGAGTGCTGAAAGAGAGTGGATAAATTGAGGCAGGTGAGAGTGGACAAGAGACACTGAGAAGGAGCACGGCAGGCACCGGCAGCCCACCTGCGTTCAGCTCCACTTTTACCAGACTCCTAAGAGGAGGACATTACATTATCAAGAGGACTGCTGACAGCTCCAGAGCTGATAATGCATTTGTGTCCTTAGGGAGGCGAAGTGATGAGAAGATAAAAGAGGAATCACTGGAACAGGGATAACACTAGAGCTCAAGTTATCAGAACAGGTAAGAACATGTGCAATACTTGTCGGCCACATGTGGCGGTTCTTCGGCTGATATATACGGAAGGGCAGCCGTTTGGAAATAGAACTGAAGAAAAACTGGATGGGTTACTCAATGCCCAAAGGGACGTTAACTTTAACTGCCTATTGTGTGATTCTAATCTTCTTTGAGAAGACTGGAGAATAATATAGAGGAAGTTACAGCAAGTCAAAGTGGAGCACACAAAGTGTTCTCAGAGGTCTGGTAGAGTAGAGTGTACAATGCATAACATGCATAACAATACAATAAAATTAGTGATCATAAACTAAAAAAAAGATTAAGATTTGAAATGAAAAATAAATCAAGTGTAAAAAATCAAATTGCTTTAAATACTACAAGTGAATTCAGGCATCTCAACATTATAATGCACATTACAGAAAATGGATATTCATTTAGATTTTTATTAAAAACAACCAGTGTTATTCTTAAATTTTTAGCATTAAATTATTAGCGTTTTTAAAGTGCATGAGCAATTGCATAGATTAATAAAGATCAATTAAAAATAAATAAATAAATAAAATTAGACTGATGACTAATATGGTAGCAATATATTGTGCACACTTAAAGGTTTGTACCTGTTTAAGGCTTTTAAGTACAATGCACAACAACAGATTAAAAATGCATTTAAAATTCAGGGTTATTTTGCATAATGATGTCAAAACAGACATGCACACAAGACATCCAGGCTAAATTTACTAACAGAATCCTGCTGAAGCCGTTTATATGCAAATGAAACTAGAGAGACTAAAACCTATAGGAGTCAACAGAGCTTCACTTAAACCGTTTATGACCTTTCCCAGATAAGAGCACATAGGCTGCACATTAGCTTGCTAACTGCAGTTTTGTCCTTGGGCTTCAACTTAGACATTAAATCAAATTAGTGGAGCTACTTTCAAACCCCTCCCTATCTTCCCTAATGGCTCTTGTTATCAAACAGAGGGTCTGTAGATTTGAGAGTGTCATGTGAAAGTTCAAGCATCAGGGCCTGCTGCACATGGGGAAGGAGAATCAGGTCAAGAACATTGTCAACGCTTAGTTTGTTTTGCCTGGGGATCAACGGAGGCGGTTGAGTTAATGAATAACCATGAACTCATGCACTAATGTTGGTCAAAAAGTTTTGCGTTGAAGTGTAGATCATGAAAGGAGATAGACAGATAGACTCGGGCCGCAGGTGTTCTTGAGGCCATGGCTCTGAGTCTGGGGGTTTTACACAGTGCTGAGAGACTGGCTGCCTGGGCACCGGCCTGTTCTCCAGGAATGCCAAAGCCAGACCAATATAATGGAGAACAAACAGGAGCATTGTGCAGTGCAGGGATGGAGAAAGAAACACACACACACATACACACACATACACATAGGTCTGCCCTGCAGGGCTTGTGAACAGGCCATCTGCTCTCAACCAAACTCCCGCCTGAACCTGTGCAGGCACAAAAGCACTTACAAGAGAGGCTGGATTGGAAGCACATATTATTTAGCTCAGGATGGGCTCTGAGAAATACCTCACTGTATACAATGTAGTGAGCTGTAGAGTCACCTTGTTGATAAAATTCTTCTCGGCTCCAAATGCCAGGACTAGTGGAGCAATGACTTTTAGAGAGCCTTAGCGTGCTGAAAGGGTTTCTGAAGGACAGTGGTGCTGACGTTGGCAGAACAAGGACAACAAAGCGGTCTGTGTCTTACTAACATTGTAAGCATGGGTGTTCGACCTTTACTAAAATTCTGCACTTACTTAAAAATAGGTTATAATTAGAACCAAAAAGTTTTTTACAGCTTAACGCCACAGAACCTTACAAACATTTAATAAATTCTGAAAACCAAGAACTTTTGGATGCTAAAAATGAACGAAAAAATGGTTATTGATAAGACAATTCTTTGCTGAAACAAAAGGGCTATAAAGAACTATTTAAGAACATTTTAAGAACTTTTTTATTATTTAGTTCTTCAGAAAAATATCTATGTACTGCTGAGGAACCAATAATGCAACATTAAAAAATACTCTTGATCTCTAAAGAACTATATATCAAATCAAGAACCCTCTACACTCTTGAAAAAAAGGTTCCAAGGTTTCAGTGATGGCATAGAAGAACCATTCATGTTCCTCAAATAAACTTCCAGTTATTAATGAACCATTTTTCTTGTGTGAAGAACATTTTAATAACCTAAAAAAAATTCCACAGTGTGTATACAGTGAAAGTGGTTCTTTGCTGAACCTAAAGATTTGCAAAGAACCAGTGAAGAATCTTTTTCATTTTATACATCTTTAGAAAACACCATGTACTGGTGCATCAACCCAGAAACAATTAAAATGTTACAAAGAACCATTGAAGAACCTTAATATTTAAGAGTGTGTGGTCTAAAGCAAGGAAATGCAGGAGGGCAAATGCTGTGAAGCAAAACAACGCAATACAATATGTAACAGTGAATGCACAGTAACAAGTTTTTGTGTCAAACTGATGACCTATTTTGTAGACCGATGACTGATGAATTAAGTCACAGTTCATTTTTTTAAAGGGCATCATACAAAAGCATGATGATGAATCCATCATCTTGCTTGGGCTTGTTCTGTGACCCATTTCTGATTGCACTGTAATGTCCATACAAATGTGTATTCTCAGTGCTGTCCACATGCAAACAATCATAAATCACCTGGCGGTAAATGTTTACTTCATAAGCTGTGCCCTAGTTTTGCTTTAGAGCATACGGAATGAGCCTAGATTCATTTTGAGATGTTTGTCTGGCTTGTTCCAGTGAATCCGCACGAGGAAGAGAGTGGAAGACCATATTCCTGGGAAATGGAGCCGAGCCCTGCTGTGTGGCACACCCAGGTGGTCCCGCTAGAAACAGAGCTGGAGAAGGTGAGCTCTCATCCCGAGTGCTCCATCTGCTTCAACACTTATGACAACGTCTTCAAAACGCCAAAACAGTTGGACTGCACTCACACCTTCTGCCTCGAGTGCCTCTCCCGCATTATGACCACCTCCATGGACCCCCAAAACTCTAAAATCTCCTGCCCCTTCTGCCGCCAGCCCACTACCATCCCAAAAAAGGGGCCTCCGGCTTTGACCACCAGCCAGGAGGTGCTGTGTCGCCTCCCTGTCCACCAGCAGCAAGAGGAGCCCGTGTGGATGGACGGGGAGAGGCTGTGCTACCAACGGCCAATAGATATTCCAGGCGTGCCAGCATTCTGCATCTGTGTCGATATTGGGGCCAGTGGACAAAGCACCGTATCTTCTTCCCAAACTCGACCGCGACTTGGGCTTTTGGATCGGCTGATGGATTGGAAGCGTTTGCTGATCTTTATATTCCTCATGATGCTGCTGGTGGGGGTCATTCTGTGGCCCCTGCAGTGCATCGTCACGACGGGCTCCGTGCGTTGTGCGCCCCAGGACTTGCAGATATCTACTACCACACCTTCTACTACTACTACGGACAGACACGTCTAGATGGATATTGGACTTGTTAAATCAGGATGACCGGTGTCAGTTTACATCCATACCTTTGTGCAAAGCCTGCTGGGTGCTAACGGACTAAAGGCAAGCAGCTGGACTGCGGTAAAGACTGAAGAAGTGTATCGGGATCGTGTGAAGGAGTGTGACAAAACTGATTGATGATCAACAGTTCTGGTGCAAATTTGTGAGCAAAAAAGGTCCAGTCAGTAGTGTAATGATGTGATTAAAAGAAACTTGCAAACCAAGCAATTCATGAATTCGCATTACCAACATCACGAGTGAAATCTGTTTTGAGAACTTTTTCACTCTCATGAGAAACTCGCAAAGATCGCAGATTCCTGTTGAAATGACTGGACTTCGCCCATGAGAAACAGTAAATGTGGCCTCAACTCAAACCAAAGAAAACATTGTTTTTTACTTGTACATTTATGTATATATTTTATTTGATAGTATTACATTCCATGAAGAGTATTTTGTTTACAAAAAATAAATAATTGTTGCTGTAAACCGCACAAGGAAGTTCAAGGAATGGTGTCATGAAATGTTTTTCAGTTTTAATAGGTGCAATATTCATGATAAGACTGATAACTCAGGTCGACACACAAAAGAAAGGAAAAGCAAACAGGTTCACATGGCTCTTAATTTCTCACTTCCTGCTCTGGGACGGTTAAACGAACACGCCTCAAAGAATAACCGTCTGAAACCTAAGCCCTGCGGCGACGGGTGCTCTGAACACACACACACACCAACATAAACTATTCCACTGTGTGTGTTTCGTAGGGAGGAATTATCAGCTTCCTACTTCCAGGTGTTTTTATATTAAAAAAACAAATGTTATTAAACCCTAAAGAGAGAAGGAAATTATAGAGAGGGAAGGAAATAAAATATGGGTCAGCAACTGTTTTTTGGAGCAAGGTGAAATGAGTCAAAGACAATTAGTTGAAAGTTCCCAGTGTATGCTTTATTATGCAATAACTAGTCCTGTATTGTTATTTGAGATGCAAGTCTTTACATCAGCTGTATCTTTCAGGGCAAAAGGCATTTTAGGCTGAACCAGTGCAAGAGGGAACACAGTCTTTATCACACAAGGACAATCAGCACGACACAATTCAGATCAAACCTACTGATCACCAACTGAGATTAAAAAAACCCACCAACATAGTATTCAAGTAAATTTAAAAAGAAGACTTCAAAACTGTGATAATGCAAGCAGATAGCTTCATAACTGTTGATGTTTCGTATAATAGTAGAAGTAATAATAATAATAAATGTTAACATAGTCCTAAAATAATATGCAAAACGGCTGTGAATATTTCCATCGTTGTATTAACGAACAAATGAAATGTACAATTTACAACAAATCGATAACTGACCCAGTAAAAGAAAAATAAATGACTGATCTATAACGCAAAACACCACACTGATGGCAAATCAACAAAAAATATCCATTATATATACCTCCAAACAAAAGGACATTCTGACAGCCATTGACACTATACCTTGAAGCAGTTCAAATTGAATTTCAAGTCATTACATCTTTGACCCATTTTCACAGAGGTAAAAATAAATCAGATTTAAACAGCAGACAAACAGCTTTCAGATGCCAGTAGTACATTGCTGTCACATGATCAGGTACATAAATCACTAATTCATTCAACCAGTCAGTCAGTCAGTCAGTCAGTCAGTCAGTCAGTCATTCCAAGGACAATGATTATCATATGCAGTGACATTGCTTTTACTTTCTGGACGGTCTGACAAACTGGTTCTCTAGTATAAAACCCAAACATTTCATCCACTCAAGTGCAAAAAAAGCAGACCCAGGCCTCCCTCTGAACATGTAGCCCTTCAGATCGTGACATCACAGATCCCGTCATGTGGTCAAAACTAGCACCACATTCAGTCAGACGCTGATTAATCACATACATCATGCCCTGCTTTATCTAAGCCAAGACGCACGCTACTTTTAAGTTTTTGGTCGGTAAGATTTTTTTTACACTTTTTCACCAAGGCTGAATGTATGACCAAATATAGGCTGCATATAGGACCTCCAACAAAAATATTGTGAAAATACTGCAATTTAATTAATTTTTTTTTTTTTTTTTAAATCTATTTTAATTAATTGTAATTTATTCCTGTGATGGCAAAGCAGCCATTACTTCAGTCTTCAGTATCACATGATCCTTCAGAAATCATTCCAAGCTGCTCAAGATATTCTTTAATCATCATCTAATGTTAAAAAAAAAATTGTGCTGCTTAATTTTTTTGTGGAAAACATGATACATTTTTTCAGCATAACAGCATTTCAAATAGAAAACGTTTAAAATAAAAGTCTTTATTGTCACCTTTGATAAATGAATGCAACCCTGCTGAATAAAAGTATTAATTTCTTAAAAAAAAAATCTTACTGACCCCAAACCCTTACTGACCTGCTAGTGTATATATAACATCTTATGACATCACTGCTGACCTCACCTAATAATAGCTACGTGTGGATTACGGCCATGTTTTAAATTACTTTTTTCGCCCTACGCAAATCTATTTCTTTAATCTTAGCTGTGGGCCATCTGGCCTGCCTCCTTCTTAGCTAAAGTCTCCACCGAAATGTCATTCACGTCAACAGCTCGCTCGACATCCTGACGTACCCCCTCCATTGTAGATGTTTAGTAACACCACGTTTTTCAATTTACGTTTGGCCTCCTCAGTGCAATCACAACCCGCTATTGACGTAAAGAGCTTTATCGGGCTATTTATAACACCGCAATACACACATACCCTGTTTATATGTGATAAAAGAGCTTAATGTGTCTCTTAGGAGGAAAGTGTGGAATAATATAGTCAAAAATGCATTATATCAAAAAATGCCAGGCCTAATCACATTCACAAATATCACAAGATAAAATTGCTCTAAAGGAATCATAGTTGCAAACAAAACGACTAGTAACAAACAAACAAAACCATACCTAATAAAGGCTCACCTGAAGTTTTCAGAACAATAAAGCCTCCGCATAGAGGGAGGAGCCCGCTGATGAAGAGGCAGCCTGATTGGTTGATAAGCCTTTGATTGACAGTAGCACTTGACTTCCTCCATTTGCCTGGAGGTAATGCTCAATAAAAAAGCATCAAAGCAGAAGCTTTTATGAATATGATGTACAGGCTGCTAATTGGCACATACTGTATAGATTCTGTCACACTGTACCAAATCAGCCCATTTAAAACACCTACTTACATAAGGTATCCGAATCATTGGTCGAACTTTGACCAATCACCTCCCATGCGCTCTGAAAAGAAAAGAGGGGGGATCCTTGAGGCAGGACGGTGTACTTCTCTTCTTCTTATATCACCGTGCCACGAGCATCACTCAGCAGAGCGCAAATAACCGCTGCTTGTGAGATACATATCAAAGGTCTTTGGTTACAGTAGACGACATCCAGTAGACAAAGCAAGGTCTGGAAACAGCCGTAGACAGCATGGAAAGAGCGTAGCTTCATCCAAAGTTACGTCACTGAGTGTAAATATTCATATTTCATATATATTTCACACATGTACAAACCATCATGTAGCTTAGTGCAGTGTAGAGAGGCTTGTTAGACTAGAACAGGGGAGAGAAAGCACCAAGTCACGTGTCCTTTGCCGGATCAATTTCGACTGCTGTTGAGGCACTTGGTTTTGGAGTGTGAGTTTCTCAGACGTAGTCAGTCAGGAAATGAAGAGAGGAGCTGTTGGAGATTTCGTTGGAATCTCTAGCCAAGCGGCTGGGCGGCTTCGCCTCAGCGTAGGCGCTGCTGGTGCCCCCCACCCCCCCAGTGCTGTAATCCAGTGTCGCTCCATGATCAGGTGCTTCTACACAGCACCTCTGCTGGAACTGCAAAGGAAAGGATGAGAACATTTAGAGATGCATTCTTTAAAAAGGTGTGCCACTTTCATATGTCTTGGTTCTTTTGCAAATGGTGGAGTCGTTATCTGGTGGATCTACTGTACACTGGTTGCTATAGTAATGATGTAGGCGTCAGCAAGATGCCAAATGACTTTCTTTTACAAAGGCTGAGTGCCAAGCTGTCAGT
Source organism: Tor tambroides (assembly GCA_021397915.2). Lineage (NCBI taxonomy): Eukaryota > Metazoa > Chordata > Actinopteri > Cypriniformes > Cyprinidae > Tor > Tor tambroides. The sequence continues at coordinate 38,186 of JAFVLL020009804.1, read as the reverse complement.
ATGGAAAGAGGAGGAAAAATGGACATGTTATGGACACATGAGTCTTTTCCTCCTATATCTAGAGTAAAATGTTCTAAATTCTGCAAGATAAAAATGCATATTTCAACTGTGGTCTGACAAATAACACTATTAAAAAAATAAAAATAAATTAATTAATTAATTACTTAATTAAAATAAAATAAATCCAAACCACATACTCTATGGATATGACTTTCATAGGTTTTTGCTATTCAGTCTACAAATAACTAACTATATTTCAGTCTATGCCTACATTTGGATTTTTGCTGTCAGTGTAAACAAGCCATAGATAACATTAATATTATGCATAATTCCTAATCCTGTGAATTATGGGACTTGGAAGACCAAAGTAAATATCTATGAAATAAGTACTTATTTAAATACCCAACAGTCATCAGTCATAAAAAAGTTATGGCTGCATTTATTTGATCAAAAATACAGCAAAAACAGTAATGTGAAAAATGATTACAAGTTAAAATAACTGATTTTTATTTAAGGATATATTTTAAAATGTCATATATTCCTGTGTTGGCAATTTTGAATTTTCAGCAGCCATTACTCCAGTCTTCAGTGTCACATGATCATTCAGAAATCATTCTAATATGCGGATTTAGTGCTCAAGGAACATTTATTATTATTATTAGGATTGTTTGATGAATAGAAATGTCAAAAGAACAGAAATTCTATTATTTTTTTTAAACAAACAAAGAAAAAGACCGAAAACAAGAAATGTTTAAAATAATTATAATTTACTATTATTTTATGTATTTATTTGTTTATAAAGTATGTATTTAGAAAGCATGCTAACATTGGCAAACAGTGCTGTTCTGTAAGATAATACTTTTTCTGATGGTGGGCTGCCACGAAGACACAACTCTCACCCCCATCTGTTCCTTACTGTCTTTCTCCTACTCATTCTGTCTCTGCCTCTCTACTCCAACAGCCTTGATGCAGGTGTGTGTGTGTGTGTGTGTGTGCGCACATAAGCATGGCTGCAGCAATGTGTAACACTGTGAGAGTGAGGGTGGGAAAACATACTCCCAGAGTCCCTGAGACAGCAGCCCACATGGCTTATCTCCTTGTATTGCTGCTGGTGGAGCCCTTTGGATTTTTGATGTTCAAATTCTCATAAACACCAGAGTCATCGTTCATTCTGTGGAAGAGTTGAATAGAAGCGTGTTACTAAAATAAAAAGGAATGAATATTATTCGAATCTATTTGATTATAGGGATGCTACAAAATCGAAACTGACACTGTTTTTATGTACTGTATGAAGTTGCATATTGTGTTTATGGTTCTAGAACAACTGACTCACAGCAGCGTCAGAACCCTTTGACGGAAAATGATTCACTTAGCAATAAATATCTTTAGAATTGAGGAAGTGTAGGAGATAGTAGAGTTTACCTAAAGAAAGTCATTAAATGTTTTCCAGTAAGAACACTGTGTGGGCCATTTTTCATAGTGTGTGTTTGCGTGCAACACAGGAAATCAGCACTTACACAGATGAAGAGCGAGACGAGCTCATGTTTGGCTTGGCTCTGGCATTTGACATCTGTGGGTACTTGATGTTAGAGTACTCTCTCTCCTTTGTTTTATTCCTCTGCAATAGAAAAAAAAACAAGGAATATAAAACTGACGCATTTTAATTTATAGAAATAACGGATGTCAAATATTAAAATTCTTTAGTACTTAACCTTCTATTCAACAAAAAATCCTAAAAAAAGTGAATGGTTTCCACAAAAATATTAGGCAGCAACCAATTCAGCACTGATAATAATAAGAAATGTTGTTGTGCACCAAATCAGCATATTTGAATGACTTCTGAAGGATCATGTGGCACTGAAGACTTGAGTAAAGATGCTAAAAATTCAGCTGTGCCATCACAGATATAAATTACATTTCAAAATATATTCAAATACAAAATAGTTATTTTAAATTGTACCGATATTTCACAGTATTACTATTTTTACTGTATTTTTCTTCAAATAAATGCAGCTTGGTGGGCATAAAATTTTGAATGGTAGTGTATATGCATACCGTATCTATCAAACGGTACTGGAGAAAGCTAAATTTATGCAGAATTGCTCTTTACTTATCTAAGATGCACAAAAAAGTTTGAATGTTTCATCAAACTCTTCAAATAATTATTTTTGACTAACTTTGACAGTCCTAAAAAATAAATAAGAGCAGAATCCAGAAGAAGCCTTGATATATCATTCCATCAGTGAATATGTCACATTATTATCAGGTGAAATGAAGTGTGTAAGCACCTGCTCCTCTTCCAATCTCTTCTGAGCCGTGTCAATGTATTGCTGAACAGCCATGTAGATGAACTTGTACTGGGCCTCGGTTTGAACCATACCGGATCGTTGCTGGCGCACTCTCTGAATAGTCTTTGGGATGTCGATGTCACAATCCAACCCTTAGAGAGTCAGTTCAGTTGTGTTATTTTTTATCATCAAAGCATAATAACAGAGATAATTTAGTATAAAACAGTTACCTTGTCTGTTTATGATGTCGATAAGGATGTCAATCACAATAATTGTGCCTGTTCTTCCAATCCCTGCACTAGAATGACAATGACAAATGGAAGTTTAGATTATGGGGGAAAATGTTATATTTTTAAACAACTATGTTGACATCTGATATAATCAACTCAGTTAAGCAGTTCTTTATGAGTATGGCACTCTCTAAACTACACTGTGTGAGGTGTGCTATACCTGCAGTGAACCACTATCGGTCCACTCTCTGGAATGGCGCTCTGGGTTCTGTTGACTTGCTCCAGGAAACTCAAGACTCCTCCAGGTTCATTGGGAACACCGTGATCAGGCCAGCTCAGGTACTGATAGTGCCAGATACACCTAGGAGGCTCCCTCTTTATTACAGATGAAAAAAAAACCTCATCAGATTATTAAACAATCTGTTATCTGTCCAAAAATGTAACATAACATGTCACTAAAGTAATGTAGAAGGTTCTCTCCAAGCTGCTACTGTAAACAAAAAGGTCAAAGGTCATGCCTGCCCTCCAGTACCATCATCTCAACTGTCATCAGAGTGATCTTACCCTGTCTAGACGTGTGACTTCAAGCTCTCGTCGTATGTAGTCCTGAGCTGTGTGTTCCTCAATGTTCTTCACACACACCTTCCCAAACTCCTTTGTTGAATTTAAGTCCGGCCAGTACCGCACACACTTATTCTGCAGAAAAAATGTACGTTTTTAGTCCCCCCCACAAAAAAATGTGTTGTACATTTAGTTAAATAGTGGTATTTTGAATTGAAATATTTTTATTGATTTTAATCACATTTATTTTTCACCTGTTTTATTTTTTTAAATAATGAATACAAATAAACTAAAATGTTAAATAAACTAATAAAATATTAAAATCCTTTTTTTTTTAATTTTATGTTTTTCATCATTTCAGAGAGAATTATGAGATCTTGTGAATTTAATCTCACAACCTACATATTTAAAAAAAAAAAAAAAAAGAAAAAAAAAAAGCATTGTTTCATCCTGGGCTGGACCTCACCCGTCCTCTCTCCATCTCCTTGGTTGTCATCACAATAACATGAGTGTTTTCCTGGTACACCATTTTCCAGAAGTCTAGGATGGTGTTCTGAAGGCAACCCTGAGTGGCGATGAACACTTTACCTTCATCCATATGACGACCTTCTTCATTTATGCTCTAAATGAAAAAAACAATAAAGACAACACTCAAGATTATAAAGAACATGCAGTGTGTACAATTTTTGATCACAGTTCCAGTAACCCAGCAAAAGCTTGACATTTAGATTGACATGTAAGTATTATGAGCGAAGAGAGGGATTACTCGGATATAGTTAGCGTTGATGTAATCGGAGCCCGGCACGTCAGGATCCGCCTCCTTGATCTGTACTCGAGTGGTGTCAACTGCAACAGAGAAAATGATGATCAAAGCAGGAACAAGAGCCCTGGAGATCAGCTGCTGCTCTTTCATTAAATTATGAAACATATCTGTCCATTATTAAACCTGAAAAAGAGAGTTACTCACATGGTAGAATGTTCTTATATCTGTTCTTGTTTTTGTTTTCTGGTCTCTGCCCCTCTTTCCTGGGGTAAAGGAGTTTACATTCTTGCTGCTGTAAAACCTACACAACCACAAGGGACAAGATAAAGTAAGTAAGGATGAACCATGGTTCCATGTATCAAGTAATGAACCCTAGAAAGTATCCATTCTAACTTTGCTGTGTAATGAGATGTTGTGTTAAGTCAGCACCCCCTGCAGGAATGTCCCATTTATCTGGACAGTTACCGCCCAACAGGAACTGCAGTTTAAGAGGTCAGCGAGCAGAGTCTTTTTATAAACAACTCTCATATCAAACACTCCTCTGAGGTTTAATGAGTGTACTACAGCGGAAAGTACGCTGTCTATTCTTTCAAACAAAACCTGGACTGAATCATCACATCCCATGATGAACAGAAAATATGAGTAGAAGAATGAATACGGACAGAAATACCTCAAATTCTTCCCAGAAGCCTTGCTTGGGTTTCTCTGAGTTGTCAGCTACTTTATTTAATTCTCGTACCCTGTTTTCAATGTTTGCTGCATTTATCCTTGTGGCATTGAATGGCTTGTACATAGAGAAAGAAAGATAAAACAGCAAGAAAATGTAAAAAGAAATTTGTAATTGTAATTTTGTAATTATGAGGGACAAAAGACTGGCATTTCATTAAAAGGATTAAAGCACAAACACACTTCAAGCTAAACATTTAAAACAAAATATTTATACAGAAATGTTATTTGTTAGGTTTCAAATTTTCAATTTTTTTAAAATTTTATGTTTTGAAAGAATTCTCTTATGCTCACCAAGGCTGGATTTATTTGATATCATATAGTGAAATATTACAATTTAAAGTAACTGTTTTCTATTTTAATATATTTTCAAATGTGAAATATTTATCAGTGTTGAAAAGAGTTGTGCTGCTTAATATTTTTGTAAAAAACATGATTTTCCAGGAATTTTTGATGAATAGAAAGTTAAACAATAAATAAATAATAAGCTTACCGACCCTAAGTTTTTGAATGGTAGTGTATATTATTTTATGTACTTGTTTTTTTTTTGCATTCGTAATTCACTGTTTGTGTGGAAAAAATATATCCCTTTCAGGCTTGATTTACTCACCTGTTTAAGGTGTACAACAATTCCACTCTTCTCAACCATGGGGTTTTTCTTATAATGCTCCACTAAATCTGCCAAAGTGTCAAACCTCTCCCCTCCTCCTACATCATATTTTCCATCCTGGTGAAACAGATCAGATAAGAAATGTCTCTTTAAAAAGGCTGAGCTTTCTTTTCTTGAGAAAATGCTGAAGTTTTATTCCATATTTACCTGATAACGGATCATGACATGGGTAACTTTAGTCTTGCGGTCTACGTTTTCATGCTTTTCTTCATTAGTGAGAACAGAAAGCACAAAGTCTCCTGGTTTACTCTGGCTTTCTCTCACCAGGAAGCTGCCGGATTTACCTTTCTCCGTAAGGAGCTTTTCAGCATCTCTCCCTGAGAGATGCCCATGATACCACCTGAGAATAGGTAAAACACAACAATGAGGCACAGAAATACAAATATTGAGATTATTTTTTCCTGTAATGGCAAATCTGAATTTTCAGTAGCCACTACTCCAGTCTTCAGTGACACATGATCCTTCAGAAATCATGAATAAATTCCATCTGGAATAAATGATGATTTTTGAAAACTACATTATAATCTCTGCATCTAAACACATGTTTCCTGCAATGTTTCATATGCAAACCTTCTTACTGTAATGTAAGTGATTAATAATGGCTGCGCCCACACACAAGAACGCCTACTTTTTATCATCGCCCACAAAAACGTGCACGTTTTTACTTGAAATGCACATTTCCAACTTTCACTATAGAAACTATAGCGTAAACTATAGTTTGTGGTCGGAAAATGAGCAGGGGTGTTCGTAGAGATCTTGCAAATGTAAAGACGCTGTGAGCTCTCATGATATGAGGATATGTGTGGGAGGCACTCGCTCATAAACTGGAAAAACCACAAAAATGAACCACACATAATCTTTGAATGTAAATACAATGTTTTTCATCGATAATGATTTACGTATATAAATATTTCACTTCGATTTCACAACCTAGAGGATGTTGCACCATACAGACGCCTTATAAACACCAAACCCAAATATGTTTAGGTGAAGGAAGTTACAAAGTTCACTAAAATGAGACTGGACCTCTAACGCACAAACATCAAACACAAACAGAATCAAGAAAGGACCTGTTCCACAGCGCTAAAACAAACTGTTAGTCATGAAATCAAGATAAGCACAGTCTAGTTCTGACAAACAAACCACAGCCTGACATCTTCCTTTCTAATGATCAGCCATCTGCAGGGTTTGAACACTAGGGGGCAGGATTTCTTCTGTCCACACACTGATGCCACTGTCAAGCTCTAAGCTCTCCGGGTGGATCTGGAGCTGCCGTACCTCTCAGACGTGGGGTCTTTGCAGTTGAGGGGGTATTTCAGCTCGATAACATCTCCATTGCGTTCCCGCAGGAGGTCGTGCTGCTCGGTGTAGTACTGGACCAATTCAGCCAGCGTGGCGAACTTCTCCCCTCCGTACAGGTCATAATAGTCTCCCGAGTTCTGGATTTTAATATGGGTGACCTCATCGTTCCTCCTGCCCAGAACAAACAGATGGGACACAACAGGGAAAATGCAGGGAGGGAGGACATGGGGGATGACAGACAGGATGGAAAAGATGGAAAAGACAGATAACAGTTAGGAGGCTGGCATTAAAAACTCGCGCTTTAAACCAGGGTAAATGCTGAGGGAAATATCTTGCAACGGTAGAGTTTTAGCAGACACAAATGAGGTTTCATCAAAATGTGACTATAATAATAGCATCAATTACAACCAGCTGAAGATTATAAACAAATTCAAATTTACCATAAAAAGCCATCACAAAATGACATTTTAGCTGTAAAATTTGCAGCTGTTATTGCAAATTAATTTTTGCAAAAGTGTTTTATTTTTACTATTATTTTATTTTATTATTAAAAAAACAATGTGTAATGATTAAAAAACCTTTTGAGCATTTTTCGTGGTATATACTTTACACATTAGAAGTAACAGAACTTGATTTGAACTTTTTCATTAATCAGACAGCAAAGACAGAAAAATGAAAATAATGCTCAATTTATATTTGAGAAAAACGCTAAGACACTGAGATTGAAGACATTCTTATCTGCTTAGACAAATGACCTTAGAGATTTGAGGAGGAAAAAAAAGTTAAAAAGCGAGGGACAAAGTGTTTTGGAGCAACCAAAATTATAAACACAATACACTTTAAAATTACTCTCAGTAGACTTCAGGTATACTGTCATCAAAACCGTCAAAAACTGCACTGCAGCTTTAAATGGCAGCGTATGGAAAAAGCAGAAGGGAACACCTGCATAGATATAATCAGCTGTGCTCAGGCACAAAACCACAACTTAACGCTTCGTGAGCAGATCATACCTACTACAGCAATCCAGCTCAAACACACACACACATAAAACTGCAGAAAAACAAAATCAAGCGAAAAAACAGCAACCGATCTAATATGAGACCCTGATTCCTCTCCCATTTAATTTCTCTGGCTTTCTCTAGGCATTCATCGCTCTATCCATCACTGGCCTGGCTCATGAAATTGCACTCTCCACTGTGTAATTGCATTATGGAGGTAACAGAGGAGGCAGAGCAGCACGGTCTCAGCAGTGTGGGGCTAATGGCTGCTGACTGCAGCAGATGAGCGGCTCTGTGCTCTGGGTCCGGTTGGGCTACTAATGTAATCACACACACACACACACACACACACACACACACGTACGTTTGTCTACAGCAACATCAAAATGAAGTCATACTGTACACTTCTATTGTTTTTCATAATAATAATGATAATAAATCTACAAATAACATTATAAGAAAACATAAAATAAATTAAAATAAAACAAAATTATATATAACATTTTTAAATGAGAAAACTATATCGAAATGAAGTTTACAAATAATGTCACTTAAAAAAAATAAAACAGCATTTTTATATACAGCAAAATTCAAACAATTATTTAAAAAATATATTTTATGAATCATTTTTACAATTGAGACATCTCTGGATATCCCCAAAAGTGTTTGTTTTTTTGTTTTTTTCGGATCTAACTTTTGTGGACAATTGTGGAGACAACTGAACTCCACTTCCCCTAAAGTAGACGCAGACATAAAAACCTTCTCTTACTCTCATGCGCATGTAGTTTCTGAATTTGATAGATATCAAATATGCAAAACAGGAAACACAATGAACTTTCTTATTTGGTACTGCATTAAACAGGTGCACTAATTGCAATATATTCAATGTAACTGCCCACTTGCTGTTCTTCTGGTATTTTTATTGGCTGTTTTATAAAAGACCGATAGCACCCTGTCAGATTCCTTCAACTCAAATGTAAATGTTTGGAATGTGTGAATGTGATTCAGTCATTTGCATGAGGCTGTAACATGTTCAGAGTCAGAGTAGAATGACTGAGCTCTGGCTACTGTCAGATTCAAGGACGCCTGCTGACTAATTTTATCTTCGAGCATGAGTTCATCATTGATTTTCCTGATAAAGCCAGCCTCTGCAGAAACTGAGAAACACAATACAGCTATTGAGCTCCTCTACATGTCTACGCTTAAAGGTGAAGTCTGTCACTGTAAAATCACTCTCACTGGAGCAACAAATGCTTACGAATGAAGAGCATTAATGTGTCTATGATGATTTTTCTTCGTTAGAGAAACTCGAGGATGAATTTGGCAGAGGTGTTCAGCTATTTTTCTACCATATTACATGTCCTTCCTTAACACAATCAAGTGTTGCACACAGGACCCAAAAATAACACTTGCCAATTGCCAAATGAAAGTAAAATTGACTTGGGTGAGTAAATGAAATGAGTGATTTACACACAGTAACTTTATTAGGAACTGCAACAGAACAGAACTGTAACACAAGACAAATCGACTACTAAGGTAACAACTTTTACCTGGAAATTTACCACCAGAAGTGATATTTTTAATCCAGAACTCCATGTGGCGTCACATATGTGGAAAATTTTTAACATTAGGCTCCCAAAAAATACGATGAACAAAATCATGTGATTCTTCACGTTTCTATTTTTGTGATGGAGACAAAACGATATAAAAGGAATTGGATTACCAATTCTGTTTACATTACAACAGTGTTCAGACTGTCAAACATGCATTTGCCACCAGTGGATTGTGAAATAGACATTTGGCTGCAAAACAATCTTCTACAAGGCTGCCTCAGGTTACACAATACAATTCTATACGATTCCATAGACTTTCACTTAATTTTCACTTCACATTCTATTCACACTGGGTCTGGATTGATTGTTACTAGAGTAACAGTCACAGTGAAAGTTTAACCCAATGTAGTGTGTCAAACTATATGCATCGTGAATGTGAAAACAGTTTCAGAGGGTCACTTCCTTTGGCTTGCTCCTGATAGCCATAACAGCCGGACAGGAAACATCGCCTGACACATTTCACCTGGCCCTGACACATCATATGTTACACTGCAGCGCAGTAACTCGGCTCCCAGCATTCTATCTGCTACTTAACGGTTAACAATAGAGCAGACGCTGAGCAATAGTTTCCACCCAGGAAAAATGGTGCGAGACAGATAAGAGAAACAGAAGCATGGAGGAGGGTAAGATAATGTGACGGAGTCCCTAGGTGTCCATTTGGCCATATGACTCCTCCCTTTATCTAATAATGCATTTTAAGGGAAGACTTTTCCTCATAACTTTGTAATTACGGTCTTATCTGCCTACATTAGGCCTGAGAGGCAGAATGGCAGTGAGACGGTTTGTTTTGCTTTCAGCTGATATCTGCATAACTCTTGTACTGATGCATTAGGTCAATTTTATGCTTCTTTATCTGCAAATTTGCTCACTACATTCCAAACACACTTGCTATGAAATGTTATTTGAAATTATGTTATGTATTTATTTGTTTTACTGAGTCTACATGTCATTGTATCTGCTTGCTATTATTCCTAAATAAATCTTGGACTCTGACATGAATATTAATTTTTGGTAGAAAAAATTATGTGACAATACAGAAAAAAATAAAACATCACATAACGGACCGGTCATTTGAACAACGGTCAAATATAGCGTCTAGCAGTAATTGTACAAAAACATTAAAATTCAGAATGATGCAGCTGACCAATCATAATGAAGTATTTCTATGTGCCACGTAATAAATATGGGTCAGTCCATCTCAGCTGTTCTTGATCATTTTCAATTTTCCTATTTTTTTTTTAATTACCTCTATGCATGTAGAATGGTAAAACCACCAGATTTTTATAAAGCAATAAGTAAAATAAAAATGGGTGGTTTTGCAATTGAGTCAATCACTATAAATAAATAAATAAATAAAAAAGATCAAGCAATCGACTTTTTGGACAATTTTTGAGACGATCTCTATATAAATATGAATGTGGCCCAAAAACAATATTAGATATTATGCAAAAATCTTAAAAGTCAAGTATGTTGCATTAATTCTGCAAGTGGAATTTCAAATATAATACCATTTCATTGTTTGAAAAAAAAAGTTGTTTTGCAATTCTAGAATGTGCTGCAACAGTTCTGAAAAAAAAAAATCTAAGATGGTGGGTGATTGCATTTAATACAGCTAAATATAAATAAAAATAGTTCAAAGTCTGCTGATGTCAAACTCTAATAAAACCAAATGAGAGTTGTGAAGCATTATTTGTATGCTGCACAGAGTTGCAACCTATGCAGTGCATTCCAAATTGTTCACTAATGAGGTTTCAAGATAGTTACGAAGGCAGCTCCTAGGCAGTAGGGAGCTCACTAGAATTTGGAACAGAGCTATGTCTGTGTATATTCCAGTAATTTGCTGCTGAAAAGCACAAAACATGTGTCCAACAATACACTAATCAACAGCCTTCACTATTACCTTGTTTATATACCATTCATCTGATAATCAGAACAAGCTGACCTCATCGCTTCACAGCTGGCCAGATAAATCAGTCTATAGGCAGCTGGGCCCCGGCCCTGAAGGCTTGTGATGGAGCTGAGCCACGTGGCTGGAGTTCTGGAGAACATTAGATACAGTGAGAGATCTTACCACCATAACCACAAACAGCAGGTCTGGGGCTCCATGGCCTCCACAGCTTAAAGCTATTATGAAAGCCTGTTTTTCTCTCTCTCTTCCTATCCATCGACTCTCCAATCACTCATCGGACAAGCAGCTGCAATGGCTCACAGACCTGCCCACAAGCTGACACTGTAATCCTTAAGCACCAGCCCAGGTGCAACTTAAAACCCAGAGGTTCTAGAAAATGGGAGGGAAAGTGCTGTCTATTATTGTCATCCATGTTCAAGCATCTAATACTGATACCAACCAATATAAATACTGCTGTAATCCTCAATATGCTCTGACAGAATGCAATGTATTGCAATGTACTATTTAGTGAATATTCCCTACTGTGTTTGTATTTTATAAAGTGATCTCTTGAGTTTTCACTGCATGAAACAAACATGGATTTGACATAGAAATCTATGACACAAACAAGCATTTTAATGCTTTACCAAGCATGGAAACAGCCAGCTAGACTAACAAGTACACTTCTAAGAAATCAATAACACACAGATAAACATTTAACAGGAGAGATTTGCAATTCATGCTCAACTTCCCAAACGACATAAGAGTCCTGTGGAAAAAAAGCATAATTTAAGAGCAGAAGCGCAGTGGGGCAGATGTGGAGGAGTGCACACGACAGGACAGTAAATATGCCGACCTGACAGACAGAGTGAAATCTCCTGGGTTGCTCTTGCTGGGTCTCGCTAGAAAGCTGCCATGGACGCCCCGTGTCAGGAGCAGGTGTTCTGCCTCGATCCCAGTGATGTTGGGATGAAACCACCTGAAATGAAAGCAAAATGACATGCTAAGCAAAGACATCAAGACAACTAAGAAAACATCTCATGATCAAAACTATGCGAACACTTCTTGTAAACGTGAGAGGCAAAAGTCTGACAAAGTTACTAATACAACTTTTAAGCTTCATTTTTATACAACACTGTTGAAAAGTTGGGTCAGTAAGAATAAATTATTACTTTTATTCAGCAATTATGCATAAAATTGATTAAAAGCGACATTTATAATGTTTATAATATATATATGTATTTATCAGGGGCGTTTCCTCTGAGGAGGTAAGGGAGGCAGTGCCTCAAAATATTGAAAGAGAAAAAAATTCATAGTACAAAAATAAAACAACGCAAATATTACAAAATATGACATTAAAAAGTGTATAATTCACTCGTTTTTCCAAAGCACTAAAGTTACAGCAGGAGTCTGCCTCCCCTGAGCCCATTAAGTTTTAAAAGACCTTTTAAAGCGAGCAGTGGGTTTAGTGGGGGGTAATTGAGAATGAATGGTGGAAAGTCACGCGATATGATTGGATTATGGTTGGTTATGATCAGCTGTGATTGGTTCATGCGTTAATTCCCGCCTCTTGTGTTTGTGCACATTCTGCATTCACAAATCAGTCTGAATGAACAATATAATGGCGTTAATGGGAAGACTAAATAAAAAAGTATGTAAACAACTCACACACTTAGATATAACCACTTTGTTACGTCAAAATAAGACTTGAATCATCCTGAACACATGATCTGTGGGAGTTTTTAGTGTATATTCAGCTTGGTGAAATTTAAAGTAAATCTCTGTATATGTGACCAATATTTACTGAGGTTTGAGGACTGATGATCTGAAAAATTCAAAAATAGATAAAAGTTAACTATAAAGAATAGCTGAACATAAGTTCACAATTAAAATTTTACTGCCTTGAGTTATTATTGTGGAATAAATATAAAACGCTAAACTTGAGAAGATTCATACTTGGCTTTAATTAAAAGAATATTACATTGCTAATGTAAAATATATATATATATATATATTAGTGGTGTCAAAATTAGCGCGTTAACGCATGCGATTAATTTTTTCTGATTAACGCGTTAAAAATATTTAACG
>JAFVLL020009804.1:0-24959 GCA_021397915.2 Tor tambroides | reverse complement strand
CTTGCAGAGTAAAAGTATTCATTTCTATAAAAAAAAAACGACCCCAAGCTTTTGAACAGTAGTGTATATTATTTTAAGGTATTTTATGGTTTTGTGTGGAAAAATATATTCCCTTCAGGCTTGATTTACTCACCTGTTTAAGGTGTACAACAATTCCACTCTTCTCAACCATGGGGTTTTTCTTATAATGCTCTACTAAATCTGCCAAAGTGTCAAACCTCTCCCCTCCTCCTACATCATATTTTCCATCCTGGTGAAACAGATCAGATAAGACATGCCTCTTTAAAAAGGCTGAGCTTTCTTTTCTTGAGAAAATGCTGAAGTTTTATTCCATATTTACCTGATAACGGATCATGACATGGGTAACTTTAGTCTTGCGGTCTACATTTTCATGCTTTTCTTCATTAGTGAGGACAGAAAGCACAAAGTCTCCTGGTTTACTTTGGCTCTCTCTCACCAGGAAGCTTCCTGATTTACCTTTCTCTGTAAGGAGTTTTTCAGCATCTCTCCCTGAGAGATGCCCATGATACCACCTGAGAACAGGTAAAACACAACCAATGAGACACAGAAATACAAACTCTATTTCTCTTAAATGCACTGAAATTATTTAATCCTGTGATGGCAAATCTGAATTTTCAGCAGCCATTACTGCAGTCTTCAGCGACACATGATTCTTCAGAAATTATGTTATTTAAATAGCAATAAATCAGCAACGTTCATAAAATCTGCATCTAAACACATTTGTTTCCTGCAATGTTTCATATGCAAACCTTCTTATTGTAATGTTAGTGATTAATAATGGCTACGCCCACACACAAAACGCCTACTTTTTATCATCGCCCACAAAAACGTGCACGTTTTTACTTGAAATGCACATTTCCAACTTTCACTATAGAAACTATAGTGTAAACTATAGTTTGTGGTCGGAAAATGAGCAGGAGTGTTCGTAGAGATCTTGCAAATGTAAAGACGGTGTGAGCTGTCATGATATGAGGATATGTGTGGGAGGCGCTCGCTCTTAAACAGGAAAAACCGCAAAAACGAGCCACATATAATCTTTGAATATAAATACAATGTTTTACGTATATAAATATTTCACTTCGATTTCACAACCTAGAGGATGTTGCGCCATATAAACACCAAACCCAAATATGTTTAGGTGAAGGAAGTTACAAAGTACACTAGACTCTAAAATGAGACTGGACCTCTAGCACATAAACATCAAACATAAACAGAATCAAGAAAGACCTGTTCCACAGCGTTATAACAAACTGTTAGTCATGAAATCAAGATAAGCACAGTCTAGTTCCGACAAACAAACCACAGCCTGACGTGCCACCAGTCTGCTACTCTTCCTTTCCAGTGGGTTTGAACACTAGGGGGCAAGCTTTCTTCTGTCCACACTAATGCCACTGTGGATCTGAAGCTGCCGTACCTCTCAGACGTGGGGTCTTTGCAGTTGAGGGGGTATTTCAGCTCGATAACATCTCCATTGCGCTCCCGCAGGAGGTCGTGTTGCTCGGTGTAGTACTGGACCAATTCAGCCAGCGTGGCGAACTTCTCTCCTCCGTACAGGTCATAATAGTCCCCCGAGTTCTGGATTTTAATATGGGTGACCTCATCGTTCCTCCTGCCCAGAACAAACAGATGGGACACAACAGGGAAAATGCAGGGAGGGAGGACATGAGGGATGACAGACAGGATGGAAAAGATGGAAAAGACAGATAACAGTTAGGAGGTTGGCATTAAAAACTCACACTTGAATCAGGGCAAATGCTGATGGAAATATCTTACAATCGTAGAGTTTAAGCAGACATAAATGAGGTTTTACCAAAATAACAAGAGTGACTAATAATAGTCATGGAAGCATAAATTACAACAAATTCAAAGCTGTGTGCTTTTTTCCTGGTACATAGATAGTATGCAGCCTCTCTCTTTTTAACTTTTATTTGGTTGTCAAAAGGTTAAAATAATTAACCACAATTAATCTCATGATCTTTTGCAGTGAACATCATATTCAGTTCCTTTTAAATTAAAAATACAGTAGTAATACGAGTTAAAAGAAACACAGTTATGGTCTGGTGTTGATGGGTCTTTGCAAACACTGATAATGAGAAATAAAACCAGAAAAATAAGTTTACACATTAGTTAGGTAACAGAACTTTAATTTAACTTTTTTTATTAATCAGACAGAACAAAGGGAGAAAAATGAAAATAATGCTATATTTGAGAAAAACACGAAGACACTGAGATTGAAGACATTCTTATCTGCTTAGACAAATGACCTTAGAGATTTGGGGGGGGGGGGGGGGGGGGGGCAAAAAATCTGGATATCCCCAAAAGAGTTTTTTTTTTTTCCGGATCTAGCTAACTTATGTGGACATTTGTGGAGATAACTGCACTCCACTTCCCCTAAAATATACGCAAACATAAAAACCTTATCTTATTCTCATGCTCATGTACTTTCATGTTGCATGTAATTTGATAAATATCAAATATTCAAAACAAGAAACACAATGAACCTTCTCTTTTGGTATTGCATAAAACAGGTGAACTAATTGCAATATATTTAATGTAACTGCCAACTTGCTGTTCTTCTGGTATTTATATTGGTTGTTTTATAATAGACTGATAGCACCCTGTCATATTCCTTCAACTAAAATGTAAATGTTCGGAATGTGTGAATGTGATTCAGTCATTTGCATGAGGCTGTAACATGTTCAGAGTCAGAGTAGAATGACTGAGCTCTGGCTACAGTCAGATTCAAGGACGCCTGCTGACTAATTTTATCTTCGAGCATGAGTTCATCATTGATTATCCTGCTAAAGCCAGCCTCTGCAGAAACCAAGAGAGAAACACAATACTGCTATTGAGCTCCTCTACATGTCCATGCTTAAAAGTGCAGTCTGTCACTGTAAAATCACTGTCTATGTCTATGGCAGGCGTCAACCATAACTCCTTCAAAAACAGCCAGAAACCTTGGAGTTGTGATTGATGATAAGCTGAATTTCTCAGACCACATTGCTAAAACTGCCCGGTCCTGCAGATTTGCATTATACAATATTAGGAAGATCAGGCCCTTTCTTTCGGAACATGCAACACAACTCCTTGTTCAAGCTCTTGTTCTGTCCAGACTTGACTATTGCAATGCTCTCTTGGCAGGTCTTCCAGCCAATTCCATCAAACCTCTACAACTAATCCAAAATGCCGCTGCAAGACTAATCTTTAATGAACCGAAAAGAACGCACGTCACACCTCTGTTCATCAATTTGCACTGGCTACCTATAGCTGCTCGCATAAAATTCAAGGCATTAATGTTTGCCTACAAAACCACCTCTGGCTCTGCACCCCTTTACCTAAATTCAGTACTTCAGACCTATGTGCCTCTAGAAGCTTGTGTTCTGCAAGTGAACGACGCATTATTGTGCCATCCCAAAAAGGCACAAAATCACTTTCACAGACTTTTTCATTAACTGTTCCCTCCTGGTGGAATGACCTGCCCAACTCAATCCCAGCAGCTGAATCCTTAGCCATCTTCAAGAAACGGCTAAAAACACATCTCTTCCATCTTTATTTGACCCTCTAACTCTATCACTCTCTATTCTAATTCTATTTTATCTATCTGTCGTCTTATTTAAAATAATTTATTTTAAAATAAAATGTATTTCTCTAACTGCTAATTTTCCTTTATAAACTAACACTAGCTTTCTTTTTTCTATTCTATCTACTTGTTTTCTTAAAAAAAAAAAAAACCTTGCTATGTGTAATGCCTTAAGCTAACCGAGACTTGTCATATGCTTGCATGTTGTTGCTCTTTTGTTGGTTTTGATTGCTTCTATTGTCCTCTTTTGTAAGTTGCTTTGGATAAAAGCGTCTGCTAAATAACTAAATGTAAATGTAATTGTAAACAAATGCTTACGAATGAAGAGCATCAATGTGTCTATGGTGATTCTTCTTCGTTAGACAAACTCGAGGACGAATTTGGCAGTGCTGTTCAGCTATTTTTCTACTACACGTCTTTCCTTAATACAATCAAGTGTTGCACACAGGGCCCAAAAATAACACTTGCCAATTGCCAAATGAAGTAAAATTGACTTGGGTGAGTAAATGAAATGAGTGACTTACTCACCAGTAACTTTATTAGGAATTGCAACATAATACACAGTTTAAATCTAATTTTAAGTGTGATAATCAGAATCTCGCTGATGTAAGTAACACAAGACAAATCGACTACTAAGGAAAACATCGGTTGAGTCTTATAACAACTTTTACCTGCAAAATTTACCACCAGAAGTTCATTAAAGTTCATTATTATTTTTTTCCTCAGAACTCAATGTGGCAGCACATAAGTGGACAATTTTTCAAATTAGGCTGCTAAAACAAAAATATGATCAATAAAATCATGTGATTCTTCAAATCCTGAGTGACATAGTGATACATCAGGAAGGTTTGGCAAAGCTTATGTCCTTATGATTGGTCCGACTGGGTTTAATAATTCCGTTTACAACAGTGTTCAGACTGTCAAACATACATTTGCCACTAGTGGACTGGGAAATAGACATTTCCATAGACTTTCACTTAATCTTCACTTCACATTCTCTTCACATTGGGTCTGGATTCATCGTTACTAGAGTAAAAGTCACAGTGAAAGTTTAACCCAAAGTAGTGCATCAAACTATGAAAACAGCTCTCCTGTTCCTGATAGGAAATATCGCCTGACACATTTCACCTGGCCCTGACACATCATATGTTACACTGTAGCGCTGTAAATCGGCTCCCAGCGTTCTGTCTGCTACTTAACGGTTAACAATAGAGCAGACGCTGAGCAATAGTTTCCACCCAGGAAAAATGGTGCGAGACAGATAAGAGAAACAGAAGCATGGAGGAGGGGAAGATAATGTGATGGAGTCCCTAGGTGTCCATTTGGCCATATGACTCCTCCCTTTATCTAATAATGCATTTTAAGGCAAGACTTTTCCTCATAACTTTGTAATTACGGTCTTATCTGCTTACATTAGGCCTGAGAGGCAGAATGGCAGTGAGACGGTTTGTTTTGCTTTCAGCTGATATCTGCATAACTCTTGTACTGATGCATTAGGTCAATTTTGTGCTTCTTTATCTACAATTTTGCTCACTACATTCCAAACACACTTGCTATGAAACGTTATTTGAAATCATTTTATGCATTTATTTGTTTTACTGAGTCTACATACTGTAAGCCATGATATTTGTCATAGTATCTGCTTGTTATTATTGTCAAAGAAATCTTGAGAGGGTAATCAGGACTCTGACATGAATATTAAATTTAGTTGAAAAGATTATGTGAGAATACAGAGAAAAATAAAACATCACATGACGAACCAGTCATTTGGACAACGGTCGAATATAATGTTTAGCAGTAATTTAAAAAAAAAAATTCCAATTCAGAATGATGCAGCTGACCAATCATAATGAAGTATTTCATTGTGCCATGTAATAAATATGGGTCAATCTATCTCAACTGTTCTTTGAGGGGGTTGCTTGACCATTTTTTATTTTCCAGTTTTTTTTTTTATTACTTCCATGTATTAGTATGGTAAAACCACCAGTTTTTTATTAAGCAAAAAGTAAAATAAAAGTAAAAATGGGTGGTTTTGCAATTGAGTTAAACACTCTAAAAAAGGTAAAGCAAACCAACTTTTTTGGACAATTTTTGGAATGACCCCTATATAAATATGAATGTGGCCCAAAAAATAATAATTTCTGCATTAATTCTGCAAAATGAATTACAAAAATAATACCATTACATTGTTTGCTGGCAATTCCAAAATGTGACCCCGAAGCACAAAACCAGTCTTAAGTCGCTGGGGTATATTTGTAGCAATAGCCAAAAATACATTGAATGGGTCAAAATGATCTATTTTACTTTTATGCCAAAAATCATTAGGATATTAAGTAAAGATCATGTTCCATGAAGATATTTTGTAAATTTTGTACCGTAAATATATCAAAACTTAATTTTTGATGAGTAATATGCATTGCTAAGAACTTCATTTGTTCAACTTTAAAAGCAATTTTCTCAGTATTTTGACTTTTTTGTACCCTCAGATTCCAGATTTTCAAATAGTTGTATTTCAGCCAAATATTGTCCTATCCTAACAAACCATACATCAATGGATAGCATATTTATTCAGCTTTCGGATGATGTATAAATCTCAATTTCGAAAAATTGACCCTTATGACTGGTTTTGTGATCCACGGTCACAAATGTGCTGCAACAGTTCTAAAAAAAAAAAAAATCCAAGATGGCGGCTGATTCAATTAATACTGGTAAATATAAATAAAACTAGTTCAAAGTCTGCTGATGTCAAACTAATAAAACCAAATGAGAGTTGTGGAGCATTATTTGTGTGCTGCACACCTATGCAGTGCATTACAAATTGTTCATAATAGTTACGAAGGCAGCTCCTTGTGAAGCAATAGGAAGCTCACTAGGATTTGGAACAGAACTATGTCTGTGTATATTCCAGTAATTTGGCGCTGAAGAGCACAAAACATGTCCAACAATACACTAATCAAAAGCCTTCACTATTACCTTGTTTATATACAATGCATCTGATAATCAGAACAAGCTGACCTCATCGCTTCACAGTTGGCCAGATAAATCAGTCTACAGGCAGCTGGGCCCCGGCCCTAAAGGCTTGTGGTGGAGCTGAGCCACGTGGCCTGAGTTCTGGAGAACATTAGATACAGTGAGAGATCTTACCACCGTAACCACAAACAGCAGGTCTGGGGCTCCACTGCCTCCACATCTTAAAGCTATTATGAAAGCCTGTTTTTCTCTCTCTCTCCCTGTGCATCGACTCTCCAATCACTCATTGGACAAGCAGCTGCAATGGCTCACAGACCTGCCCACAAGCTGACACTGTAATCCTTAAGCACCAGCCCAGGGGCAACTTAAAAGCCCTGAGGTTCTGGAAAATGGGAGGGAAAGTGCTGTTTATTATTGTCATCCATGTTTAAGAATCTAATTCTGATAGCAACCAATAAAAATATTGCTGTAATCCTCAGTATGCTCTGACACAATGCAATGTATTGCAATGTACTATGTAGTGAATATTCCCTATTGTGTTTGCATTTTATAAAGTAATCTCTTGGGCTTTTTACTGCATGAAACAAACATGGACTTGCCAAAGAAATCTATGACACAAACAAGCATTTTAATGCTTTACCAAGCATGGAAACAGCCAGCTAGACTAACAAGCACACTTCTAAGAAATCAATAACACACAGATAAACATTTAACAGGAGAGATGCAATTCATGCTCAACTTCACAAATGACACAAGAGTCCTGTGGAAAAAAGCATAATTTAAGAGCACAAGTGCAGTGGGGCAGATGTGACAGGACAGTAAATATGCCGACCTGACAGAGAGAGTGAAATCTCCTGGGTTGCTCTTGCTGGGTCTCGCTAGAAAGCTGCCATGGACGCCCCGTGTCAGGAGCAGGTGTTCTGCCTCGATCCCAGTGATGTTGGGATGAAACCACCTGAAATGAAAGCAAATGACATGCTCAGCAAAGACATCAAGCTCTGATGATCAATAACTGAGAAAGCATCTCATGATCAAAACTAAAAATATGCTAACATTCTTGTACAGTGGGGGGCAAAAGTCTGACAAAGTCACTAGTACAACATTTTTATGCTTCACTTTTAAACACTAATGTTGAAAAGTTTATGGTCAGGAAGTTTTTTTTCAAAGAAATTATTACTTTTTTTGAGAAAGGATGCATAAAATTGATCAAAAGTGACAGTAAAGACATGTATAATGTTTCTCAGTCAAAAGTTTTTGAACAGTAAGATTTTTAATGGGATTTTTTAAAGTCTCTTCTGCTCACCCAGCTTGTGGTGGAGCTGAGCCACGTGGCCTGAGTTCTGGAGAACATTAGATACAGTGAGCAGAAGGGAATTCTTTAAAAAACATTAAAAATTTTACTGTTCAAAAACTTTTGACTGGTAGTGTATGTATATATATATATATATATATATATATGTATATTTAGTGTGTATATATATATATATATATATATATATATATATATATATATACACATTTCTGCATTCCGTGGCTCTCCAAGCTCTTTGGCTCCTTTCTCATCAAGCTTACCCATATGTATATTTGTGTCCAATTTCATGGCGAATGCCAGTTCTAATCAGTGACGATTGCTGTGTTTGAAAAGTCATATCCTAATCCTTCGGGGTTGATGGGGGGGGTGGAAGGGGACGAGAGGTCATGTGTAATCTGGGCTAGTGTTGGGCCCCAGCTGTCTGGCTGCCTGCAGCCCGTCTGTTCGTATACCAGCTCCCTCACGTGAGAAGGCTTTGTAAATGGCTGTCCAGGGGTCAGGAGTAATTTTATCGGTGTGCTGTTTCTAAGCGTGGCTGCCTGCTAGGGGCCCCATATCTTAATCTCACTTTAAGTGACCGCACACGGGTCACTTACTTTCATCTTGACAGAATTGTGCAAATCCTGACCACATTGTATGATTGCTATTATATGCATTACAGTTCAAGGTTTGGGGTCAGCAAGATTTTCAGGAAGCCTCTTCTGCTCACCAAGGCAGTGTTTACTGTATTTGATCAAAAATATAGTAAAAACAGTGATATAGTGAAATATTATTATTGAAACGCATTCTCTATTTTAATACATTTTAAAATGTATTTATTCCTGTGATGGCAAAACTGAATTTTCAGCAGCCATTACTCCAGTCTTCAGTGTCACGTGATCATTCAAATATGCTGATTTGGTGTGCAAGAAACATTTCTTATTATTATCAATGTTTAAAAGAGTTGTGTCGCTTCATATTTTATGGAAATCATGAAACACTTTTTTTCTAAGATTCTTTGATCAATAGAAAGTTCAAAAGAATGACATATACATGTATTTGTGATAATCTGTAACATTATAAATGGTATAATATTAACATTATAACATTATAAATAGCTTTACTGTCACTTTTCATCAATTTAATGTGCCCTTGATCAAAAGTATCAATTTCATTAAAAAAAAAAAATCTTACTGACTTAAAACATTTGAATAGTAATGAACACATAATTTATCAAATAATCTGCCTTTATTTACAATGTTTAGAGCACTTGAGATGGAACGACCCATATATTAGATATGAATTTGGAGCAAAATAGTAGCATTATGTGATGCACGGAGTGTAAGCCTATGCATATGTTTAAGCAGCAGTTTTCAACCGAGTCCTGGTGCATTACTGTGAACAACTCGAAATGTTCTACAGAATGCCTCAAATGTCGTCTAAAGATTAACTTGTATTTAAAAGTAGAGGTCTTAATGAACAGATGTGCGTATTACGTCTTACTCTTTAAACTCTAACTCATTATTCTCCCTCCATCTTTCCATGCAAAGCAAGTAAGCATCACTCACTTCCTCCAGTTCTTCACTGCAGAGGAAGTGTTGTAGCACGCTTGACTTTGTATTGTATCATGGAGGCTACCTGTGAGCATTAGTAATCACTGTTTCACTGGTCAGAGGGGATGTTGAGAGTTCCCAATCTCTTTCCTCCTCGTCATGACTCACTGCTTATGATTCTATGTTTGTCAGAAGGTCTATATTTTCCCCTCCTGTCACATCATCATTATGCATAGTCACTAACTTCCCTATCTTTTGTAAAGTTTGCCACTAAAGCAAAAATATTAAAATGGATGTGGATTAATAATTCATTGACCTTTCTGTCAGCACTTTTCCTCCTGACAGTGACTTTCAGAAAAGCAAGTCCGAGCAACTATATCCTTGAAACAAATTTATACACAAATATATGCACAGGTTTGTAATTGTAATGGAAAAGAATGTAAAAACACCTAGCCTAATAAGAAAATACACAAAATTATACTGTAAAACACTGTAAAAAATTATGAATTTTGGAAGTAAAATGTCTGAATTACCTTACAAATTATGCCAAAATGTGTATAATATTCAACAAGACAAGATATGAATATTTACATTAAATTATTACCAAAGTCAGCTTTTTTTTTGTAATCTTTGTAACATTAGGTTTTTGTGTGTTTGTGCGCATAACAATGTGCACTGTCTATGCATGTTTATTAGTTCTTGTTTTTGGAAATGCTGTTTTAGTTGTTTAAGAAGAGTATATTAACATATAAGATAAAAATGAAATTACTACAATGGTACACTATATGAAATTTATTGCCACCCTGTATGAGTTTATTTTTTTGAGGGAATTTCTTATAACTTCAGCTGACTATTTTTATTTTTTATTTATTTATTTATTTTTGTGATATCACTCTCAGTGTACAAGGGCATACAAAAAAGAGATATTTTAATATATCTAAAATAAACATGCCCTATATGTCATGAAGAACTGAAAGAAAGAAAGATACAGCATTAAATGTGGTCTGTGCTGTGTAGATAAACATGTCATCACACATTAGCTGATAATACATGGGCTCTATATAATTTTTGCAACATTAAAGCAAAAGACCAGAATATTCTGTTTCTGAACATTTAACTGAGACTTCAAATAATTCATCAGAATATGGAGAAGATGCAACCCACAAAAATATATATATATATATTTGAAAACATTTCTGGAACATCAAAGACTTAAAGAAATCCAGAATTTGATTGAAGAAATACTGCTCCTTATGTCCATGTTTGGTAAACATCTTAGATAATTGTGGGATTTAAGGGTCATCAGAAAATACATATATGAAATCTTCATTTTGCATTCTGTAAAACAGCAGGTGACACTAATCCCAGCTAAGCTGTTATGTATTTTCATAAAACAATGATAGTGGGCTTAGTCTGACCCCTTAACCTTTTTGATTCCCAAAACTGCTCTCAGCTCTTCACAGAAAATGTTCGCTGAAACTATAGGAACAGATAACAATAACTTCCCAATTTCACGATAATAAAAAAATAAAGATTGCACATAGCAAAAAAACACCAACTGGATGTGTCTCTCTTGTGATGGGGACCATCTGGTCCTTTACTCGAACAGGTCTGTACAGATGCAGACATTCAGGCAAGGATCTGCACCCAGGAACAAACAGCTCCAGGTCACTTCTAAGCCTCACTGAGCTCCCAGCAGCTCTCCAGGAGCTTTCCTCCAGCACAACACAGAACACACACAGCCACAACAAACCACAAACCATCCTGTAAAGTGCGCACACACTCCTGCACAAGCAGCGGCACCGAAAGAAACACGTAGCGCAATTGCATGTGAATTCGGCTGTGAAAACGGCATAGTCCAGATACAAAATGATAACAAGCAACTAATGCCTCATGTTCCTACCTCACCATTCTGTTTGGAGCCTGTCAGAGCCCCTGCTTTGCTTCAGAGTTTGGTAATCCAAACTCAATACAGTTACACAAGGAGGAAGAGAGGGGGCAGGGACTTGTAGGAGTGCTGCTGGTTGGAAAGAGAGGTGGGGGTGTTTAATCTGGGATTTGGATGCGTGTGAGCTGCCCTGATAGGAAAGCCAGCAAGTACAATCAGCTTTTGAGCAACTGTCCATCCCTCCTGCCCCCCCTTCCTCTCTTGCTCTCTCTCTCTCTCTCTCTGAACGTGACGCAGCATTGCCATGCTGCCTGACACACTCTTACACCCCTTATCTTTATCTTTGCTACCATTAGTTTTAAATGGAGAGTGGCAGCTTTTGGGAAAAACAGCAGTGCACTCAGGAAAAAAAAATATATATAATGAAATGGTACAGTACAAGATTACATTCAGAGCAGATTGGGTACTAAAGCATACTGACAAACTAAGGACATTTTCATATTTGTATTGTTTTATGGCATCCAATAATCATATAGGCATTGCAACGAATCTGTATTTTGGTCTTATTTTCCAGTAAAAATACTAAACATGTTACATGTAATTAACTAATTTGTAATAATGTAATAGTAATATGTAATGCAATACTAAACATGTACATGTAATTCTTGCATTAGAATGCACTTTTAAAAGTTTGGGGTCAGTAAAAGCTTTTATGCTTTTGAAAGAAGATTCTTATTCTCACCAAGGCTGCATTTATTTGAAAACTGAAAAAAAAAAATTGTTTAATATTAATATAATATTTTTTTGTAAAACAATAATATTGTGAAATATTTTTTACAATTTAATTTAATATATTTTAATTTTTTTAAAATATTTTTCCTCTATTGCCAAAGCTGAATTTTCAGCAGCAATTACTCCTGTCTAAAGAAATCACTTAGGAAATTTGGTGCTCAAGAAACATGTATTATTATTAATATTAGCTGAACATGGTTGTGCTGCTTAATGAAGTGTGGAAGTGTTTCTTCCCCAAGATTCTTTGAAGAACAAAGTTTAAAGAACAGCATTTACTTGAAATATAAAGATTTTGTAACATGATAAATGTCTATATTGTCGTTTTTGACTAACTGAATGTATTTTTTGAATAAAAGAATCGTTTTGCTTAGAAAAGCTAAAAAAATGGTAAAAGTTAATGTTTTTTTCTTTTTATTATGAAATAAAGCTACTATAAAACAACAGTAACTGATTTTTTAAACATATGTGTAAGTTTGAAGGATAGTCTGTGCCTGCGCTCAAGCACTTTTAGCATGCACTTGCCAGCTTATGCGAACAGTATGCTCTGCTACTGTAGGTTGCATAAGTGAAAAATGCATGCCAAGTAATGAAGTAACTGATTTTAAAAGAGACAGAGTATACATGTGAATAAAATGCACTGCTCAGGCTTACGAAGCTTTTTTCTAATTACAGGCCAACTTTGGCATGAGTCTCTATGGGACAGAGAGAATTAGGACAGACCTGATCGCCAGGAAAACACCCGGATTTCCCCAGAACGGAGCTGGACACAATATCATGAGTCCAAAATATTAAGAGTTTAAACCCTAAGCTTTAGTTAAAGCTGAAGTGTGTCATCTAATAATTGCAAAAAATAACATTGACAGGTTTCCCTGCCATCTGCCATTGGTTGGACAAACAGACAGTTCAGAAGCTCCAAATATACACCACTGTTTGAGCCAATGTTGCTATGCCAGGATGCTCAAAAAACACCAGTGTTTTCTGCCAAAGAGTCAGTGTTTACACTTTCAAGGAATCAGCCTACAAATGCCTCACTTCTGGCCATCTCCACATCTTAAACTGAGGCACAAAGTATTTTAAGGTCAAAAATGGTACACTTCAGCTTTAAGTCTTATCAGTTCTCTTTAATGCTTCATCATGGAAGTAATACTGCCCTGTAACTTCCCTTTAAACCTTATAAAATCTCATAAGGACACAATAAATGTAATCTGAGGCCATTAGTGTTATAATGGTCAGATTAATGAATGCAAAGGAAGAGTGCTTCTGTTCTTTTAGCTTCCTCTTCGATTAAATAAATGCATGACTTTCTCCCCTGGTTTAATAATTAACAACCATTGTCCAGCTTGCAGCCTGATATAAATAGCAATGAACTCTGTCAAAAAATAAAATAAATAAATAAATAAAAAGATCCAACAAGATGAACGAACACAACAGACATCGAATGCAGTTTAAAAATAATATAACAGTTTTAGTAACAATAAAACCAAAATGCAAATGAGATTCAAAATATCTTAAACAGGAATGGCCACACAATCCTCTGTTGTCACATCCATATTGGCACATACTGTTGAGTGACACCAGAGACTCTCTTGCTTATGATAACTCGGGGGCACAAACAGGTTGTACAGTGAGGGCCAGAAAGAGGGAGAGAGAGAGTGAGCGATATCAGGCGGAAAGTGCTGCAGCAGTGTTCTGACAGTGGAAACACACAGGCCCACGCGCACACAGTGAGCTGCCTCTTCCCTCTTACATAATGTCTCAAGTTCAACACAGTTGGCTATTTAAAGCGGCAGGCTCGTGACAAAAAGTGATATACATAGTACCCCCAACTCAGCTTCAAAGACCCTCTCACGTCTATATTGGAGGAAGACGGGTCTCTGTGGCTGGATTTTGGTACCGTTACTGATATTTTTAGAAAAGCTGATTATGCTGCCACATGCCAGTCTAGCGGTGACATGGTGAGTCAGTTCAAACACACACACACGCTCCTGTAATTTGTCTCATTTTACTTCATCTGTTCATTAGCTTAAATTTATTTAGTCATTTTATATAATTATGGAGTTTTTTTCAGGATTTGTTTTTTAAAATACAAATAATTTGTAACATTATAAATGTCTTTACTGTCGCTTTTGATCAATTTAATGCATCCTGCTGATTTTGTTTGTTTGTTTGTTTGTTAAATTCCTACAACCAATAATAATTGATAATTGGATTTGAGAAAGAGATTTCTGAAGGATCATGTGACACTGAATGCTGGAGTAATGGCTGCTGAAAATTTAGCTTTGTCATCACAGGAATAAATTACATTTAATAATATTTAAAAATAGGAAACAGCTGTTTTAAATTGTAATAATATTTCACAATATTGCTGTTTTGTCCTGTATTTTTATCAAATAAATGTAGCAATAGTAAGCATAAGAGAAAGCATAAAAAAAGTTTATTATTCCAAAATTTTTTGACCAGTAGTGTATATATGTATGTGACCCTGGATCACAAAACTGAAATTGAGATTTATACATCATCTGAAAGCTGAATAAATAAGCTTTCCACTGATGTATGGTTTGTACAGCTATTTAAAAATCTGGAATCCGAGGGTGCAAAAAAATCTAAATATTGAGAAAATCACCTTTAAAGTTGTTTAAATGAAGTTCTTAGCAATGCATATTACTAATCAAAAATGAAGTTTTGATATATTCATGGTAGGAAATTTACAAAATATCTTCATGAAACATGATCTTTACTTAATATCCTAATGATTTTTGGCATAAAAAGAAAATCGATAATTTTGACCCATACAATGTATTTTTGGCTATTGCTATAAATATACCCATGCCACATAAGACTGGTTTTGTGGTCCAGGGTCAAATACGTGTACATATATATATATATTTATATATATCATGATATGGATTATGGAGACAATGTGTTAAAATATATAGACGTTGTTCATTTCAGAAATCATCACTTTAATTCTTCTCCTAGACTCCCCTTTTAGGTGATCCCATTCCAGGAGACTATTTCTATTGGAAGGGCTGTTTTATATATATATATATATATATATATATATATATATATAATGTATATATATATATATAGATCATGCTGTGAGTGTGCTGGACTAATTTTATGGGTTTATATATAAAATGATAAATGATATTTATCAAGCCATCCATGATGTGAAATTGCAAATATCACACTTTTGATTTCAATTTTAACATGAATGTCAAAACCACAAGGAAAATGTAAACTATGATGATTCTGGTGCTTTGAGTGCAGTAGGATTAAAAATGGATGACTCATTAAAAAAAAAAAAAAAACTATTTTCTCAGCAAACCTTTGGTCACAACTAGCAGAATTCCTGGAAATTTTGGAAAGACTATCTCATTTCACCACACTGAAGGCAGTTTTCCTGTCTGTTGAGTACTATACTATCCTGTCCATTCTGCTTTCAGACACACAAGTCAAACTCTCAGACATACTGACTTCAAATACTGACATACTCTTTCTTTTCTTTTTTTTTTTGAAAGAAATTAATACTTCCATTTAGCAAGTATGCGTTAAACTGATACAATTTATATTTCAAATAAATGCTGTTGAAATAAATGTCTATCCATCAAAGAATCCTGGGGAAAATGTATCACAGTTTCAACAAATATATTAAGCAGCACAACTGTTTTTAACATTGATAATGATAAGAAATATTTGATGAGCAGCAAATCAGCATATCAGAATGATTTCTGAAGGATCATGTGACACTGAAACTGTGGTAATGACTGCTGAAAATTCAGCGTTGCATAACAGGAAAATATTACATTTTAAAATATATGAAAATAGAAAACTGTTATTTTAAATTGTAATACTATTTCACAATATTACTGTTTTTATTGTATTTTTGCCTCGGGTGAGCATAAGAGACTTCTTTCAAAAACATTAAAAACATCTTACTGACACCGACCTTTTGAACATTAATATGTAAGGGAAAATATGAATGAATCACACACTTTGTGTTTTATAGCATTGTTTGCAAATTTGTTTGTTAATTTATTTGTCTTTTATTGCCCCTTAAGGTAATTTTGAGTACAGCACTTTGGTTGTTTTTAAATGCTTTAGAAAGAAAGAAAGAAAGAAAGAAAGAAAGAAAGAAAGAAAGAAAGAACTTAGTGTGAAAATTTTGACAACAGGCGACTATTTTCGCGCAACCAAAAATATTCATGACCCACAAAAATAACCACGCAATGAGCCATCTCTTCCTTTTTCCTCTTTCCTGTACATGCTTACTCACATGCACACAAAGGATGCTTAATGATCTAGAGAGAAAGAAATAACAATAACGCCAAATAATAATAAAAACATGTAGCAGGTGGGCTAAGTGACCAAGAAAAATTATTCCACATTACATGAAGATAATAAAAAATAAATCTCTTTAGGCCTTCCCAGAACTAGGAGCAGTTTAAATGTTCTTTATGGCAATGTGTTAAATATGCATGAACACTGAGCTAAGTAACTTTGTTAGCCTCCTCTATGCAAAACCTCTTGTGAACAATAAAACATTTGCATAATATATGTAAATCCGATATTAAAATAATTTTTCGGTTTCCTGTTTGTATAGCACAGATAGCTGCAAATCTGCAAAATGTACAGTATGGTCCCTGTGCACATTAGACAGATTCAACCTCTGTTATGTACTATTAAGTGAGATCAGTTTTCATACCAGTTAAAGGGACATGTCACCGTTTACTCACCCTCGTGTTCTTCTAAACCTGTGTGACTTTCTTTCTTCAGTGGAACTCAGTCAACATTCACTTTCATTGTATGGAAAAAGATGCAATGAAAGTGTTGTTTCTAAGGCTGCCAGTCCCTAACATCACTTTTTGTGCTCAACTGAAGAAATAGTCACACAAGTCTGAAATAGTAAGGGACGAGTAAGGAAGTTTACATGTTTGGGTGAACTATTCCTTTAATGAGATGAGAAGGACATCAGTAATGATAATCTAATGATGTTAATAATAGTCAATGGTAATTGTTGGCAGCAGAACTATTTATATAACAGATGATGTAAAGGCACAGTAAAGGCCAAAGGATCACAGACTATTACTCTGACAAATAAAAGCTGCTGGTGAAGCCATAACCAGCAATGAAACATATTGTTTTAACGGTTAGTGCATAGATAGTGCAAGCATAAAGCAACACTGAGTGTTGTTCCTATACTGTATGTTGTTTACCCAAGGCCACCTGCGCAAATTCTCACAATAACTGATGTGTGCTTCAGCTCTTTATGTAGGTGCATTAACCCAGTGAATCTCTAGATCTCTGTTTATGCAGATATGACACTCAGAATGAAATGCAAATCATACGTCCAACTTTAGGAAACAAAACAACGTCACACCACACTTATCCTTGGGTTAATGTCTTTTATTAGACGCCGACTAAAGGCCTGCTTTAACCCTGGCTAAATTTAAAACCCTACTCCAACATACAATTATAAAATGCCTCAGGGCTTACCTTACTAAATATTCATGCGCATTGTACAGTAGTCGACACAGTTGTTTTGATACTGCCAGAGAATCTACGAGGCGGCATTTCTGGACAGTTTTTAAAACAGGTCGCGTACTGTATTTGTCCAATCATTTTTACTGATCTCATACATATGCAAATAAGGACGTTAACCCGGAGTTTCAACCATACAGTATGAAATCTGTCTATAAATAATGTCTAACCCAGGATAAAGTGTGAACAGTGTGAAATGTCACAAGATAACCAAGGAAAACAATTTCAAGTGTGAATTTTTTAAGTAAATTATTTGCAGCTACACTTGCGTGCACATTTCTCTATTTTTCAATCTCAAAACTCTGTCTTTAATGTTTCAAGTTATCATTTTAGCACACGACGAACAGTAGGTCATTACAAGAAGTCTCCTAATAAACCGCCTCAATAAACCAATGAAGCACAGTTTAAACACCGCATTAGAGAGAGAGAACTGTTACAGTGACTTAGCGCTGATTATTCATATTCAACATCCGGTAGCGAGAGCGACACATACAATCTACATGCTACTGAAATCAACGAAAGAAAAAAGACTAAAACTATTCTTAAATAGTCTATTGTATAAAATCGTTGAGCGAAGCGAACACGTACAGTTATAATGGGCCAGACAGGATCAGGAGCCTGGAGTACAGACCGAGTCCGACTCATTGAGCTGCATGTCGTGCTCGATTCATTCATACAGTAACAGTCACCATCAGCACCCACTCTTGCAGTTTTAATGTAGCCTTCAGCTTACCTTCGAGACGTCATGGCCGTCCTGGGAGCTGTCAGATGTCTAAAGTGTGTGAGCGGACTGAGGGGGAAAGTGTAATAAAATGATCCTGCCTTCGCCGAGTCACTGCAGCAGAGCTGAGCGAGAGCGAGGGGCGTCACACAGCGCCCGACTCTCACTCACTCCCTCCGCCTCTAGCTGACAGCCAGGACACACCACTCACTACAGACTGGAAAAACTTTATCCAGCCGGTTCAAAACGAGTCAATTATTATAAAGCTCATACAATTTCCCGGGACCATATGACAGGGGTAGTTAGAGAAAAAAAGCCACCAGTTGACGCAACGATTCATTTTACTGTTTCTCTTCAGTAGCTATATGAAGACAGGGGACGGATTGGGCTGTAACACCGTTAGTTTAACCATTTATAACCGATCTACAAGGGTGAAATCATAATCATACATACATACGAGCATATCTATCTATCTATCTATCTATCTATCTATCTATCTATCTATCTATCTATCTACCTAGGCTTCGGTCTAGGCCTATATGTTGATTCCATGAAACCAAAACTGAGGTTTTGTTGCTTTAAGTAAAACATTAGTAAATGGCACTCTTAAATATTAACAAAATGTACATTAAAATTTAGCAGATATATGCATTAAAATTTACAGTCCAGGAAAAACCATAAAATATTGCTGACTCATCTTTCTCAACATTTGTAGGTCACTTGACAAAACCTGGCTATATACAAAATAATAACACTAAAATAGTCACAGTGTATATAATGGAAGCCAATTTCTGCCACATAAGAAGAAAATCATTGGTGAATCATAATTATGAAGTCAAGGCAATATTATTTTTATATCATAAATAAGAATTTTCATCTCACATTTTAAACCTTTTAAGACATACATTACTTATTTTTGCTTAGTTAAGCTGAATGTGATCTTGTATAAGAGATTTGTTAGCACCTATTGGCACCTGAATTCTTCTCTGGTGGAGGTGTCAGACATTTAGAGGTCCAAAACACATCTTTGAGAGGCCTATAATGAAGTGATATACATACACAGTACTACACATGGACTTTTCTTCCTCCAGACTTTTTTTTTAGCAGTTCCTTCCATGTAATTATCACCTTTATTTCATTTCCAGGCATGTTCATTATTACTCTGTTAGCTGTAATGCTGCTATTTTTGTTAGCGGATAGAAGATACACAACAGGAATGTTGACTTTGCTTTCATTTCAGCAGTTTCCATTTGGGCCTGACCCCATTTGCATTGGGGTGATTTGAAGGTGGCAGCTGTGGGCACCGCAGCAATGTCATGGCTGCCATGACATCAATGGCCCTAAGGAAGATTAATCTGCTGGGGATGTGGTTATGCAATTTTATGAAATGCAGGGCGTTATCTATGGATTTCTCTCTCTAGACAGAGAGTGTGACCAGGTGTTCTCTGTGCAGTGTAAGAGCCAATGCAAACAATGTGTATGTAATTTTATACTTGAAGACAGTGTGTAACTGTTTTCCTATAAAGGCCTATATATGACATAAAAAGTAAAAGCGTCATAATTATAATTTCTCATCTCATGATTTCAACTTTTTAAGTCATATCTCAGAATTATAACTTTTACTCTCATAATTATCATTATTATGACTTGGCATTATATATTTTTATCATCATTATGACTTGGTATCAGAGTTATGCTAAATTAAAATATTTTCAGTACTGTAATATAAATTAATTTAAATAAAATAAAATATAAAAACAAACTTATTTTATTTCTCATTTTCGTTTAGTTTAAGTACTAAAATAACTAAATAAATAAAAACTAAAAGTTAATAAAAGTACATAAAAACAATGAAATAACAGTTATCTGCAATAAAATGAAAACAGAAATATAAAAATGAAAAATATATAATTCAAAATATTAACAAAAACGATAATAATATATCAGTGATGCTAAATATCTGCTTAATATCTTGTGATGTCAACTTTTTAATGTCATAATTATGATTTACCAAAGCATGTTTTTTTTTTTTTGGTGAAAACCATCTATCTATCTATCTATCTATCGATCTATCTATCGAATAAATTTCTCAGCTGATTCATTCAAAAACACTGAATCATTCAGGAATAAAACAAGTGACTGTATTTACGAGTGAGTCATTGACTCATTCACTTAACCATTCATTCAAAACCAGGGATGCATTTAGTAACAAAATGAGACATGGTGGTTGATGATTATGCAGTTGACTTTGTTTGGAACTATTTTCATTTTTGTGTGAATTTTCCTTTAAGGAAATCATTGACTAAAGGAAGAGCCAGTACTGCTGACAACAAGCTCTGTTCCAAGACGCCCCTTGACCTTACAGCCCGAGGACTCTTCAGTCCAACCTAAAACCCCATGAGGAGGAACAATGGGAGCCACAGATCCCCTTATGTAGCCAGACAGCTGAAGCCTTGTTGCATGCAGTAAAAGCCTCTTTATTTCACTGCTGTGAGCATGTGTACTGAAGGAACCCTTTGCTTGTCTAGCATGGATCATTGCTTACTCCTATGCAGAGACATTCAATGGATTTTTCCATTAACTCTTTTACCCCTAGCACCAGAGTTCTTTGACAAGATCTGTTTCTCTAACGTCTCCAGGCAACCCTGAGTTTGTCATGTCTGATGACATTTTACATCCCCTTAAGAGAATAACTGTTACATAACTGAATAGTACACTATCTCTCTTATAAATTAAGTAATTACTGTAAGGACACCATAAAATATGCTTTTTTAGTGTTATTTCAGGTCTTCAATATTATAACAAAATATAATAAGGATAGCAAAATAAGTAGGCTTATAAATTTTTAAGAATGAGAAACACTTCAGAAACACTTGGCTATGCATTCAATCAAACAAATTCATTTATCACTTGGTAATTTGGCTAATACTAATATGATATTTGGGCCAATGTATTTTCTGTTATTCATGCATGTTAAAATGGCCAGTTTTGCGATTCAGTCTTATTTTAAAAATATATATTTAAATTTATATTTATATATTTAAATTTATAAATATATATTTATATATTTAAATATACATTTACATTTTTGTTGACTTTAATAATTACACTTACACACACACACACACACATATATATATATATATATATATATATGTGCATTAAATTAATAAAAAAGTGGATAAAAATAGACAGTAAAGACATTGTCACCACAGAAGTGATTTTAAACTGTAATATTTCACAATGGTGCTGTTTTTACTGTATTTTCAATAAATAAATGCAGCAGTGGTGAATCTTACCTATCCCAAACTTTTGTAATATAATACAATATAATATAATATAATATAATATAACACTAGGGAGACTCTGGATTAGACAATTTGGGAACTGGAGGGATTTATTCACAGACATTTTCAGGAGTAAATGTTACAGAAAGTCAGGTCAGTTTGTTTTACATTTTATTTTATGGTGGTTGGAACAAGACACAAGTAATAAAGTTAGTAATGGTAACGTCATGCCTCTCATTCTGTGCACTGCCCATCAGCTCTAGATCGATCAATCAATCAATCAATCAATCAATCAATCAATCAATCAAAACAGTAGTTTACAAATGCCAGACTGAGAATCCTTTTAAGACATAAATAAGATACTGAAAATAGTATTTATACAGTAAATAGTATTTTTGTAGAGTCCAGAACCACTATTATTGAGGCCTTCTGGAAATTCTCATAAGCATTATTAATATAATTATTAACATTTTTGAATTAATTTACATGATGGGAATGAGGCTAATATACTGCTAAGGTGAGAGCACAGAACAATATGGACATGAACTTTTGTCACCCATGAACGGTGAATGATTTTAAGGCATTTCTCAGTTTCCATTCTCACAGCAGATTTCCATGGCGGTTCTCACCATGAGCCTCATCCCTTGAGAGCAAAGCTACTGGAGGAGGATGTCAAAAAATAACTCCCATTAATACAAAAGAGATCAAAAATCCAGTCCACTGGAAAAGTGAAGGTGAGGGCGATATACTAAAAGGGGCAGATGGTCCATACAGCTCGTGCAGTAACGAAGGTCTGGAAGTGACGGC
This sequence comes from Tor tambroides, assembly GCA_021397915.2. Classification (NCBI taxonomy): domain Eukaryota; kingdom Metazoa; phylum Chordata; class Actinopteri; order Cypriniformes; family Cyprinidae; genus Tor; species Tor tambroides. The sequence continues at coordinate 2,505 of JAFVLL020009804.1, read as the reverse complement.
TGATCAAACCCTAGACACATAAATGATCCTTTTTTTTTCATGAATCCCATCCCACGTTCAGGATATGCCGTGTGTAGACAAGTCAAACTCGCTTCCAGTGTATAATACTAAAACAAAACCTCAGTAACAAATTTACACTTGAAAAATCACAGGGCTGTACATGATGACAATTACTCTTGGATGTTCCAGGGTTTGCTTAAAAAAAAGAAAAAAGAAAAGAAAAGATATTTTACCCTGAACAGGCATATTTGTAGTGGAATATTGCAAAGCATCTTGTATCAAACTCATATTTCTTACACCGAAACAGCACCACAGCATTGCATTTGTCTTGGAACAGGTTACAAAAACCATTTTGACTTGACAAACCCATGCATTACTATTTTCACTGGTTACCGTTGAACATAAACAGCTGTTATGGGGGCCACAGTCATAGGATGCAAGGGGTCTACATACATCATCCCTTTTTTATAGCAAGTGCTGGCAGCATTTTAAAGCGACATGATATACGATAGAAAAAAATGCAGTGAATACATGATCTTTGTTCGATGACGGAACATGCCAAGAATGTCAATGCTGTTTTTGTCCACCTGATGTGTTTTGAGTCTCTCATCTCTTCCTGTGTTACAGCGCCTCCCAATGTTGAGTTGTTGCAACAACCAATTTTTCCAACACGCACACACGCAAAAAGTCCAGATTGACAAATAGCGGATATATATATAAAATTTCAATATCTCCCAACTCGAATGATCAGATGTCAAGATTGCAATGTAGTCAGCTACATTTCTGCCCTGAATGGAATGATGAAGATCAAGAAAACCAAGGCAAAATCAACTCAACACTTAAAAAGATGCATGCAACAAGTGGTCATATAGTATATTTATATATATGTAATTGCTCTTTAGATATGCACAACACATGAGACCAATGATTGCAACAAAAAAATAGCATCTTCAAAATTCACAGTCTCATGTATTTCATTACTATTTATTACATCTCACAGGTCAATGATGTTTGCATGGGAAAAAAAACAAGGGTGAATTTTGAGGAATGCTAAATGTTACGTCAGCTACTATCAGTTCGGGATTCAAAAGCTCCAAGTTTTGAGCTTTCACCCTTGTTAGTGGTATCATAAATGAAGAATATCGTACATAGTCTTGCTCAGTGTTTTAAACAGTTGCTGTCGTGCCGATAAAGCAGAAAGTCATTTTTTTAGACCTTTTTAAATGTAGTAATGGACCACAGCAACAGCTCAGAGGAATGTATAGTGACTGCTGGACAGCAAGCTATGGCACCAAGAGAAGGCAATCCAGACGACACAAACAGCACCAACCTCATCTGCCACTGTTCACTGTACATGTTCTGTTGTTTGTCATAGAAACAGGACAGATGCTCATCTTGTGACACCATGTTCGCTGACTGGTGACATGATTACGGTTGGACGCAATAACGGGGGGAAAAAAAATGAACCAAAAACCAAAATTATAATTAAAACAATGTCATTTTTCCAATATAAAAGGCAAAGAAAAGTATACAAGAAATAGAAAAATAATTACAGCAGTAGACATGGTGTTGGGAAGAACGTGGTGCCAGACTATTTGGCAGAACAGTGTAATATTTTGGGACTGTTTAAGGCGTCCTCCACCAGATGTAGTTCTACACCGTCGACTATCACGTCTTTCACGCAGCCAACGAAGCCTGTGCTGTAAGCCTTGGGCAACCGGCGAGCTACGGACAGCTCCTCCAGACCACCTGAAGATGAGAGGAACGAACAAGATCATTTCAAGTGTACATGATATACTGCACAGCACTTCATGTTCACACAATAGACAGACTTAAATAAACCATTTCAACTGATTCAAGCACAAGTGCATGAAATTGATTTAAAAAGCCATCCAATCACTTAAAGCACTCAGAGGTTGTCAGAAATGCATGCTATCACATTGAATATGATATGACGATTCTCATTATTTTTCCATAAATACATCTCTTCAATGATGAGCATGTTTTTCATTTCTGAATTATTATCATTTCATTTTGATATTTTTCAGGGGCATAAAGTTACAACTATCCTGATATAAAAAAAGTCTAAAAGAATACAATGGTAGCAAGAAAAGCTTTCGCATTTTATTTTATTATTTCTTATATGTGACCCTGGACCACGAAACCAGTCATAAGGGTGAATTTTTTGAAATTGAGATTTATACATCTTCTGAAAGCTGAATAAATAAGCTTTCCATTGATGTATGGTTTGTTAGGATAGAACAATATTTGGCTGAGATACAACTATTTGAAAATCTGGAATCTGAGGGTGCAAAAAAATCAAAATACTGAGAAAATTACCTTTAAAGTTGTCCAAATGAAGTTCTTAGCAAAGCATATTACTGATCAAAAATTATGTTTTGATATATTTACGGTAGGAAATTTAAAAAATATCTTCATGGAACATGATCTTTACTTAATATCCTAATGATTTTTGGTATTACTTTAATTTGGTGGACAAATATA